>RXID01014758.1:0-32664 GCA_005019695.1 Trichopus zeylanicus subsp. travancoricus
CTACTACTACTGCTGCTGCTAGTACTACAACTACTATAGATCTACTGCTGCTACTATGCTACTCCTATGAGTAATACTTCTACTACTACTAATACTACTACTTCTACCACAATTAAAATTACTACTACTGCTACTGCTACCACTACTACTACAACTACTACTCCGATAGCTATTATTACTATGACTACTACTGCTCCGATAGCTACTATTGCTACTACTACTACTACTCCTACTACTCCTACTCCTCCTCCTCCTCCTCCTCCTCCAACTACTACCACTACTACTATGACTTCTACTATCGCTACAGCAACTCCTCCTGCTACTAGTACTACTATTATTATTACTCTTACTACTACAACTATTCCTTCTCCTACACGTATTCGTACGACTACTTCCACTACTACCACTATTACTACTGCTACCACCACTATGATAACAACTATTTCTACGACTGCTACTACTACTACATCTACTTCTATGACTACAACTGCTGCTACTAGTAGTAGTAGTAGTACTACTACTGCTACTGCTATTGCTACTACAACTACCGCTGTTGCTGCTGTTGCTGTGACTACGACTACTGTTGTTGTTGCTAGTTCTATTATGACTATTACTACTACTGCTACTACTACTACTACTCCTATTTCTAATACTATTACCGCTACTACAATTACTGCTACTATTATTATTACAACTACTGCTATTGCTATTGCTACTATTATGACAATTATTACTACTGCTACTACTACTACTACTCCAATTGCTACTACTTTTATTGGTACTACTACTAATGCTACTACTTCTACTACTACTACCACTACGACAACTATTGTTACTGCTGCTACTAATAAAACTACTGCGACTAATATTGCTACTTCTACTGCTTCTCCTACTACTACTGCAACTACTACAAATACTAGGACCTCTAGTACTGCTATTGCTCCTGCTGTTGTTTCTAGGGCTGCTACTAATACTACTACTACACCAACTACTACTGCTAATACTTCTACGACTACTTCTACTTCTACTACTACTTCTGCTACTACTATTACCACTACTGCTACTACTACAACAACTACTACTCGTACTATTACTACTACTACAACAACAACAACAACTACTGCAACTGCTACTGCTACTACTCTTACTGCTGCTCTTGCTACTATAGCTTCAGCTGCTAGTGCTACTACTCTTACTACTGCTATTGCTACTACAGCTTCAACTGCTACTGCTACTACTACTTCTTCTACTACTGCAACTACTACAGCTACTATGACTACTACTAGTGCTAATGCTACTACTCTTGCTACAATGATTGCGACTACTACTACTGCTACTACCACTACCTATACAACTACCACTACTACTGCTGCTGCTACTGCTGCTGCTGCTGCTTCTGCTACAACTAATGGTACTATTTCTATGACTCTTACAACTGCTACTACTACTACTACTTCTGTTACCACAACTAGTGCTACTTCAACTAATACTACTGCTGCTACTACTAATATTACAACGAATACTATTACTACTACTACTATTACTTCTACTACTACTACTACTAGTTCTGCAACTATAACTACGACTGCTACTACTACTTCTTCCGCTGCTACTAATAGTACTAAGACTACAACTACTACTACTGCTACTACAACTACTATGATTACTACAACTACAACTTCCACTACTACTACTACAACTACTACTACTGCTACTATAGCAACTGCTACTACCTCTATTACTACTACAACGGCTACTACTACCACATTACTACCACAACTACTACCAATACTATAACTCCCACAACTACTACTATTACTATTACTAATACTACTACTACTACTACTACTACTACTACTACCACTACTATTGCTACTATTACTAGTACTATCACCACTACTACTACTACTACTTCTGTTGTGACTGCTGCTACTGCAACTGCAACTACTATTGCTACTGCTACAACTCCTGTTGCTGCTGCTACTGTGACTACTATTGCTACTACTAGTCCTGTTACTACTACAACTACTACTGCTACTACTACTACCACTACTATTACTGCTACTATTGCAACTAACACTTCTACTACTACTACTTCTGCAATGACTACTACTACTACTACAACTGCTATGGCTACTACTACTATTACTACTCCTATTTCTACTATAATAACTACTGCTTCTGGAGAAATTTTAGCTACTACTTCTATTACTGCTACTACTACTACTGCCCCTACTGCTACTATTACTACTGCTACTGCTAATACAACTACCACTACTATTACTACAACAACAACAACTATTACTACTGGAGCTATTACTGCTACCACTACTACAACTAATACTGTTACTACTACTACTACTATTGCAACTTCTGCTGCTACTACTACTATGTCTACTAGTACTTCTTCTTCTTCTTCTTCTTCTACTACTACTACTGCTCCAAATGCTACTATTGCTACTACCAATACTACTACTACTAGTACTGCTAATACCACTACTACTGCTGCTGCTTCTACTATTGTTGCTATTGCTACTACTACTTCTGCTACTACTACTACTACTATTGCTGATACTGCAAACTACTACTGCTACTGTTACTATAACTATACTTACTACATTTGCTACTACTACTGCTGCTACTATGGCTACTACTACTACTGTTACTGCTGCTACTACGACTCCTACTATAACTCCTACTGTAACTATTACTGCTACAACAGCTACTACTACCACTACAATAGCTGCTACTGCAATTGCTACTACTACAACTATTATGATGGCTACTGTTACAATAGCTACGACGACTACTGCTACAACTGCTACTGGCGTTACTCCTACTGCTACTAATATTGCTACTACTACTTTAGATACTAGTAATGTTGCTTTTGCTACTGCTACTACTACTCCTCCTCCTACTACTACTTTTGCAACTGCTACTACAGCTACGACTGCTACGACTGCTACTATAGCTACAATGGCTACTACTCCTACGACTACTATGACTGCTACTACTCCTACTACCGCTACAGCTACTACAACAACTACTACTCCTATCACTACAACTGCTGCTGTTACTACTCCTCCATCTACTTCTGCTACAATAATAGCAACAACAACTATTACTACTACTACTCCTCCTCCTAATATTACTACTACTCCTCCTAATACTACTAGTACTACTACTACTACTATTGCTACTACCATGACTACTACGACTATTGCCACTACACCTGCTATGACTGCTGCTGTTGCTACTGCTACTGCTACTATACCCCCAACTATTGCTACTGCCACTACTACAACAACTACCTCTACCACTACTATAGATACTTCTATTACTATTGCTATTGCTACTATGGCTACTGCTAGAGCAACTACTTCCACTACTGCTACTACAACTGTTGCTACTACTGTGACTACTTCTGCTGCTACTGCTACTGCTACTACTCCCACTACTACTACTTCTACTACAACTACTATTACAACTACTACTATTACTATTACTACTATTACTTCTACTACTACTACAACTGTAACTAGTACTGCTACTATTAAGGCTTCAACGGCCACTACTGCTACCACTATAATGACTGCTGCTATTACTACTATTGCTACTAATATTACAACAACAACTACTACTACAACTACTACTACTCTTGCTACTACCGCTACTACTACTATAGCAACTACAACAACAACTACTGCAATTGCTACTACTATTACTATGACTACTACTCCTGTTACCACTACTACTACTATCACTACTAAAACTATTTCAGCTACAACTACTACTATTACTACTACTACTACTACTATTACTATTACTCCTAGTACTACTACTACTACTATTACTCCTAGTACTACTACTACTACTATTACTACTGCTGCAATTAATAGTGCTACATCTACAACTACTTTTACCATTACTACTACTACTAGTACTACTACTTGTATTATTACTTTTACTACTATTGCTGCTGCTACTACTACAACTATTACTACTTTTGCTACTAATAGAACTACATCTAAAACTACTTCTACAATAACAACTACTATAGTTACTACTACCTCTCCTACAACAGCAACAACTACTACTATTACTACTACTACTACCACCACCACCACCGCCACCACCACCACCATCACTATTACTGCTTCTACTATGGCTACTTCTACTACTACCACTACTACTACTACTACTACTACTACTACTCCTGCTACTAGAACTATTACTACTACTACTACTACTTCTGCTATTGCCAATCCAACTACTTCTCATACAACTACTGCTACTACTTCTGTTTCTGCTACTACAACTACTACTACTAGTTTTATTACTACTACTACTGCTGCTACTGCTGCTGCTAATTTTGTTGCTTCTACTATTATTGCTGCAACTACAACTACAGCAAAGAATGCTACTACTACAACTTCAGCTACTTCGGCTGCTACTACTATTACTGCTACCACAAATATGATAGCTACAACTACTTCTACTGCGATAACTTTTACTACTACTACTACTATTACTTCTGCTACTGCTGCTACGACTTTTACTACAACTACTACTAATACTACTACTACTACAACTACTACTACTACAGCTACTACTAGTTCTGCAAATACTACTGCTACTACTACAACTACAACTACTATTGCCCCTACTGCTGACACTACTACTGCTGCTACTAGTACTACTCCGAATACTACTGTTGTAGCTGCTACTACTACTATTACTACTATTGCAACTACACCTACTACTGCTACTACTGCTGCTATTACAACAACTACTACTATTGTGGTTACTGCTACTAATACTACTATTACTACTACAACAACTAATGCGGTTGCTGCTACTGCTACTACTACTACAAGTGTCTATATTGCTCCTACTACTACTACTGCTAGTGCTTTTGCAAAGACTATGACTACATCTACAACTGTAGCAGCTACTATTACGGCTACTACTACTACTTCTACTACTAGTATTACTAGTACTAGTACAACTACTATTGCTTACTACTACTTTTGCTATTAATACTACTCTTACTACTACTAACGCTGCTGCTTCTCCCGTAACAACTACTACTACTATCACTACTACTACTTCTGCCGTGGCTGCTTCTACAACTACCACTACTAGAATGACAAATACTACTACGGCTACAACAGATGCTACTACTAGTAATACTGCTACTTGAACTACTAGTACAACTAGTACTATTACTGCTACTACTTTAACTACCTCTATTGCTACTAGGGCTACAACTGCTATTGCTGCTACGACTGCTACTACTATGGCTACTACTACTACTATGCCTACAATTACTGCTACTACCACTGCTTCTGCACTACTAGTTCAATAACCACTAATACTGCTATGACTACTACTATTACTACTACTGCTACTATTGCTACTACTACTACAACTACTGTAAGTACTACAAGTCCTATAGCTACTACTGCTACAACTGCTACCTTTCACACTGCTATTACTACCGCAAAGACTACAACTATTGCTACTACTACTACTACTACTTCTGCTATAATAACTATTGCTATCAATACCTCTACTAGTATTGCTATTCCTGCTGCTGCTACTACTATTATAATACTACTACCACTGCTACTACTACTGCTACTACTACTGCTAGGACAATTGCTGTGACAACTACTATAGCTACGAGTGTTGCAACTTCTTCTACTACAACTACACAATTACTGCTACAATTACTACTACTATTACTACTACTACAACAACAACAACGACAATAACAACAACAACAACTACTACTACTACTACTACTAATACTACTGTGACTACTACCACTGCAAAACTAATACTACAACTATTATTACTACCACTACTGTTACTTCTTCTTCAGCTACTACTACAACTACTACTATTACTACTACTACAACTCTACTACCTCTACTACTACTACTACTACTAAAACTACTATTACTGCTGCTACTGCTACTAGTATTACTACTAGTACTACTCCTACTAGTACCACTGCTATGACTGCTACTAGTACTAGTACTAGTACTTTTATTGCTACTACTTCTGCTACTACAACTACAGCTACTACTGCTGCTATGACTAATACTGCTACTACAACAACTACTACATCTTATACACCTACAGCTTCTACTACTACTACTACTACTACTACTACTACATCTACTATGGCTACTACTACTACCACTGCTGCTACTATTACTTCTACAACTACCACTACTATTGCTACTACAACTACTAAAACTACTACTGCTACTATAATGACTACTACTACCACTACAACTTCTACTGCTGCTACTACTACTGCTACTGCTTCAACTACTACTATTTCAACAATTGCTACTGCTGCTACTGCTACTATTGATGCTGCTTGTACTACTACTACTACTAAAAGTGTAACTACTACTAGTTCTAATACAACTACTACCGTTAACACTGCCACTTCTCATACTACTACTAATACTGCTACTACTGCTACTTCTACTACTATTGCTAACACTATTACGGCTACTGCTACCAAGTCTACTACTACTTCTATTACTACTTCTGCTACTACTCATGCTAATACTACTACTACTGCTACTGCTACTGCTACTACTCCTACTACAGCAAGTACTCCTCCTACTACTACTACTACTACTACTTCTTCTCCTACTACTATTACTACTGGTGCTATTGCTACTACTTCTACTACTACTATTATAACTACTACTACTACTACTGTCGCTACTACTACAACTGCTGCACTTTTAGCTACTACCAAAGCTACTACAGCTTCCAGTGCTACTACTACTATGAATACTAATACTTTTGCTACTGCTATAGCTACACCAATTATTACTATTGCTACTGCTACTACTACTACTACTACTACAACTACTACTACAACCACTTCTACTAGTTTAGTTACTACTATGACTACTACTATGATAATGAGTATAACTAGTACTACTACTACTACTACATACTATATGACTACTATTGCTACTATTGCTACTGCTACTACTTCTGCTACTATAGTGACCTATGATACTACTACCTTGGCTACCACTACTATTGCTACTAATACTGATGCTGCTACTTCTACCAGAAGTAGGAGTTCTTGTTGTAGCAGTAGTAGTAGTAGGACTGGTAGTAGTTGTAGTAGTAGTGTATGATTAGGACTAGTAGGAGTAGTCATTATAGAAGTAGTAGGAGTTGGAGTAGTAGTTATTATTGTAGAAGTAGGATAAAGTAGTAGTAGAAGTAGAAGGAGTAGCAGTAGTAGCTATAGTAGGAGTAGTCATACCAGGCATAGTGGAAGTAGGAGCACTAGTAATAGTAGTATTAATAGTTGTTGTAGTAGCAGTACTAATAGTAGCAGTAGTGGTATTAGTAGTTATACTAGCAGTAGTTGTAGAAGTATTCATAGTTGTAATAGTAGTAGCAGTAGCAATAGTAATAGTAGCAATAGTAGTAGTAATAGTAGTAGTAGTACTAGTGGTAGTAGTAGTAGCCGTAGTAGTAGCGGTAGAAGTAATAGTAGTAATAGTAGTAGTAGTAGAAGTTATAGTAGTAGTAATAGGAGTAGTTGTAATAATATTACTAGTAGTAGTAGTAGTCACAGGAGTAGTAGTTATGGTAGTAGCAAATGTGGTAGCAGTAGTAATAGTAGTACTAGTAGTAGGATAAGTACTAGTTGTAGTAGCAGTAGTAGAAGTAATAGATGTTGCCGTAGCAGTAGCAGTAGTAGTATATGCTATAGTAGTTGCAACTTTTGTAGCAGTAGTAGTAGTTGAAGTAGTAGTACTTATAGGAGTTGTAGTGGTAGCTACAGAGTAGTAGTGGAACTAACCATAGTAGTGCTAGTAGAAGGAGTTGTGGTAGTAGTAGTAGTTATTGTAGTAATAGGAGAAGTAGTAGTGGTAGCAATGGCAGCTCCATTAGTAGTATCAATAGGATCTGTAGTTGTTGCAGTCATAGGACTAGTAGGCATAGTCGTAGGAGTAGTAGTTGGAGTACTAGTAGTAGTTGTGGTAGTAGTAGCAGTAGTAGTAGTAATAGTAGTAGTAGCCGTAGTTTTTGTAGTAGCAGTAGCAGTAGGAGTAATAGCAGAAGTAGTAACAATAGTTATAGTTGTAGTTGTAATAATAGTAGTGGTAGTGGTAGTAGAAGTTGTAGCAGAAGTAGAAGTAGCAGCAACAATAGTAGTAATATGAGTAGTAGTAGCAGCAGTAGTGGTAGTAGTTGTAGTAGCAGTTGTAGTAGTATTAGTACTAGTAGTTATTGTAGCAGGAGTATTAGTAGGAGTAGTAGTCATTGTTGTTGTTGTTATTATTCTTTTTATTGTTATTATTATTGTTCTTGTTGTTATTATTGTAGTAGTAGTGGTAGTAGTAGCGAAAGTTGTAGTAGTAGCATTAATAGAAGTATTGGTAGAAGTAATAGTAGTAGTAGTAGTAGTACTAGGAGTAATAGTAGTAGTAGTACTCATAGTAGTGGTACTAGTAGTAGTGCTAGTAGTACCTATAGTAGTAGTAGCATTAGTAATAGTATTGGTAGTAGTAGCAGCAGTTTTAACGGTTATGGAAGTTGTAGTAGTAGCAGTAATAGTCGTACTAGTAGTAGAAGTAGGAGTAGTAGTAGTAGTAGTAGTAATCGTAGTAGCAGCAACAGGAGCAGTAGCAGCAGCTATAGTAGTAGTAGTAGTAGTGGTATTGGTAGCAAAAGTCATAGTTATAGCAATAGTAGTAAGAGTAATTGTAGTAGTAGTAGCAGTTGTTGTTGTAGTAGTGGTAGTTACAGCAGCAGTAGAAGTGGCAGTAGTAGTATTGGTGGAAGTAGTAGTAGTAGAAGTAGCGGAAGTTGTACTGGTGGTAGTCGGAACATAAATAATAGTAGTAGTAGTAGTAGTAGGAGTAGTAGGAGTATTTGTAGTTGTAGGAGTCGGAGTAGTAGTAGTATTAGTAATCGTCATTGTAGTAGAAGTAGAAGTCATTGTAGTGGTATTAGTAGTAGTAGTAATAGCAGTAGTAGGAGTAGCAGAAGTTGTTGTTATTATTGTTATTGAAGTAGTAGTAGTACTAGTAGTCATAGCATTCGTAGGTGTAGCAATAGCAGCAACAACAACAATAGTAGTAGTAATAGTATTTGTAGTTGTAGTCATTATAGTAGTAGAACTAGTAGTAGCAATAGTAGAAGTGGCAGTAGTAGTTTTAGTAGTAGAAGCAGCTATTGTAGCAGCAGCAGGACTAGTAATAGTTATTGTTGTAGTAGTAGTTTTAGTACTTGTGCTAGGAGTAGTAGTAATAGTAGTAGCAGTAGTAGTTTTGGTAGCCGGAGTAGTATTAGGAGTAGTTGTGATAGTTGCAGTAGTGGTCGTAATAATAGTATTTGAACTAGTAGTAGTAGCTATAGCAAAGTAGTAGTTGTGGTAGACACAGTAGTTGTAGTAGGAGTAGTAATAGAAGTACTATGAGTAGTCATAGTAGTAGTGGTAGTAGTAATAGTAGTCATACTAGTAAGAGTAGCTTCAATAGCAGCAGCAGCAGTAGTGGTAGTAGTTGTAATAGTAGTAGTAGTAGTAGTAATATAAGTAGTGGTGGTGGTGGTTGTGGTTGCTGTAGTATGAGTAGTAGTAGAAGTAGTAGTAGAAATTGTGGTTGAAGCAGTAGTAGTAGTAGGAGTTGAAGTAGAAGTAGTAGTAGTAGTAGTAGTAGTAGTAGTAATATTAGTAGTCTTAGTAGTGGTTGTGGTAGGAGTAGAAGCCACTGTGGCAATAGTAGTAGTAGGAGTAGTAGGAGTAGGAGTAGGAGTAGTAGTAGTAGTAGTAGTAGTAGTAGTAGTAGTAGTAGTAGTAGTAGTAGTAGTAGTAGTAGTAGTAGTAGTAGTAGTTGTAGCAGGGGTAGCTGCAGCAACATTAGCAATAGTTGTAGTAGTAATAGTAGTAGTAGGAGGAGGAGAAGGAGGAGGAGTGGCAGTAGTAGTTGTAGTAGTTGTCTCGTAGTAGTAGTAGTAGCAGTAGTACTGGTTGCAGTAGTAGTAGTAGTAGAAGTAGTAGTAGTAGTAGTAATAGGAGTATTACGAGTAGTAGTTGTCGTAGTAGTACTACTTATGGTAGTGATATGGGTTATGCTACTAATTGTGGTAGTGGTAGTAATAGTAGAAGCAAGAGTAGTAGTAGTCATAGTACCATAAGTGGTAGTAGTAGTAGTAGTAGTTATTGTTGTTGTTGTAGTAGTAATAGTAGTAGTTGTTGTAGGAGTAGTAATTGTAGTAGAAGTAGTAGGAATAGTACATGTAGTAGTAGTAGTAGTAGTACGAGTAATTGTAGCATTTGGATTAGTTGTAGGAATAGTAGTAGCAGTAGTAGTAGTAGTAGCTGTAGTGGTAGTAGTAGTAGATGAAGTAGTAGTTGTAGCTATAGTAGTAGTAGTAGTAGGAGTAGTTGTACAAGCAGTGGCAAAAGTAGCAATATTTGTAGTAGTTGTAGCAATGGTACTAGTAGCAGAAGTAGTAGTAGTAGTAGTAGGCGAGGTAGTAGTAGTAGTCGGAGTAGGTCTAATAGTGGTAACAGTAGTACTTGTAGTTGTAGTAGTTGTAGGAGTAGTAGTAGAAGTAGCAGTTCTAGTAGTAATAGTAGTTGGAGTAGTAGAAGTTGTAGCAATAGCACTAGTGGAAGTAGTATTAGTATTAGTTGTAATAATAGGAATCGAAGTAGTAGTAGTAGCAGCAGTAGTAATAGAAGTAGTAGTTGTAGTAGGTGTAGCAGTAGTTGTAGTAGTAGAAGTAGTAGTAGTAGTCATCGTAATAGTAGTAGTAAGACCCCCAATTGCGGTAGCAGTTGCAGAGGGGGTAGCAGCAGTAGTAGTAGTTGTAGTAGTAATTGTAGTCGTAGTGGATGTAGTAGTAGTAATAATAGTAATAATAGTAATTGTAGTAGTCGTAGTTGGTATAGTAGTAGTGGTAGTAGTATTGGTTGTAATAGTAGTAGTTGAGGCAGTAGCGGTAGTAGTAGTTGTAGCAATAATAGTAGTAGTTGCAGTAGTAATTGTAGTAGTAATGGTGGTAGTAGTAGCGGTAGTAGTAGTGGTGGTCGTATTAGTTGTAGCAGTAGCAGTAGTACTTGTAGTAGTTGTAGTAGTAGGAGTAGTCGTAGTAGTGGTAGTTGTAAGAGGACTTGTAGTACGAGTAGTAGTAGTTGTAGTAGTGTAGTAAATAAAACTACTAGGAGTTGTAGAGTTAACAGTAGCAGTAGAAGTAGTAGGTTTAGTAGTAGTAGTAGTAGTAGGAATAGCCATTGTAGCAGTAGCAGTAGTAGTTACGAAAATAGTAGTAACTATAGCAGCAGTAGGAGTGGCAATAGTAGTAACAACATGAGTAGCAGTAGTAGTAGCAGTAGTAGCCATAGTAGTAGTAGTAATAGCAGCAGCAATAGTAGTTATAATAGCAGCAGGAGAAGTAGTATTAGCTATGGCAGTAGTAGCAGTTAAAGTAATAGTAGTAGGAGTAGTAATAGTAGGAGAAGCAATAGTGGTAGTAATTGTAGTAGTAGTAGTAGTCGTAGTAGTAGAAGTAGTAGCAGTAGCAGCAATAGCAGTAGTAGCAGCGGCAGTAACAATAGTCATCGTAGCACTAGTAGTAATAGTAGTAGCAGTAGTAGTAGCAGTATTATGAGTAGTTTGTATTAGTAGTAGGAATACTTTTAGTAGCAGTAGTTGTATTACGAGTACTAGTTGTAGTAGTTGTAGTAGTAGTAGTACTAAGTAGTAGTAGTAGTAGTAGTAGTATTAGCAGCAGTACTATTAGTAGTAGTATTAGTAGTAGTTGAAGTAGTAGTAGTAGTAGTAGTAGTAGTAGTGGGAGTAGTAGTAGCAGTAGTATTAGTAGGCGTAGTAGTAGTAACTATAGTAGCAGGAGTAGTAGCAGTAATAGTAGTAGTATTAGTAGTGGTAGGAGTAGAAGCAGTGCCAGCAATAGAAACGGTAGCTAAAGCAGTCGTAGTATTTGTAGTAGCAAATGCAGTAATTATAGTTGTAGTATTTGCACTGGCTGAAACAGTGATAGTAGTAGTTATTGTAGTTCTAGTAGGAGTGAGACTAGTAGTAGTAGTGGGAGTAGTAGTAGTAGTAGTAGTAGTGGCAGCAGTTTTAGTAGTTGTAGCTATAGTTGTAACAATAGTAGTAGTGGTGGTAATAGTTGTGCAAGTAGGAGGAATAGTAGTAGTAGTAGTTGTTGCATTAGTAGTAGGAGTAATAACAGTAGCAGCAGCAGCAGTAGTGGCAGTAGTAGTAGCAGTAGCATAAGTAGTGTTGGAGCAGTAGTAGTAGCAGTTGTAGAAGTAGTAGTAGGAGTAGAAGTAGCAGCAATAGTAGTAGTAGTTGTAGTAGTAGCAGTAGTAGTTGAAGTAGCAGCATTACTAGGAGGAGGAGGAGGAGTAGTAGTAGTAGTAGTAGTAGTAATAGTAGCAGTAGCGATAGGTTTAGCAGTAGTGGCAATAGTAGTAGTAGTAGCAGTAGCAATAGCAGAAGTAGTTGTAGTCGTACTAGGAGTAGAAGCTGTAGGAGTACTAGCCGTATTGGTTATAGTAGTCATAGAAGTAGCAGTGGCAGTAGTAGAAGTAGCAAAAGCAGTAGTAGTAGTAGCAGCAGCCGTAGCATTGGTTACAGTGGCAGTAGTTGCAGTTGTAGTAGTAGAAGCAGTATTAGTAGTAGTGATAGCATTATTAGTAGTACCAGTAGCAGTAGTAGCCAAGGTATCAGTAGTATTAGTTGTAGTAGAAGCAGCAGCATTTGCAGTAGTAGCAATAGCAGTAGTAGTAATAGTAGCACCAGTAGTTGTGGCTGGTGTAGTAGCAGTAATAGTAGAGGTAGCAGTAGTAGGAGTAGCAATAATAGGATTTTACAGTTGTAGTCGCGGTAGAAGCAGTAGTAGCAATAGTAGCAAAAGCAATACTTGCAGCAGTAGTTGTAGCAGTTGTTGTAGTTGTAGTTCAGTAGTTGTAGTAGTAGTAGTAGCAGATGTCACTATAGTAATAGAAGTAGCCGCAGTAGCAGCAGTAGCAGTAGTAGTATTAGTTGCAGTAGTAGTAGTAATACTAGTTGCAGTATTTATAGTAGCAAATGTAGTAATAGTAGTAGTAGTCGTAGCAGTAGTTGAAGTTGTAGAAGTAGTAGCAGTTGTAGTATTAGCAGTAGTCATAGTAGTACTTGTAGTAGTAGCAGTTGTAGTTGCAGTAGTTGTAGAAGAACTAGTTGTAGTGCGAGTGCAAGTAACAATAGTAGTAGTAGTCAAAATAGTAGTAGTATTAGAAGGAGTAGTAGTAGTAGTACTAGTAGTAGTAGTGGTAGTAGTAGTAGTCGTTGTAGCAGTAGTAGCTATAGCATAAGTAGTAGTTGTTGTTGTAGTTGTATTAGTAGCAGTAGTAGTTGTAGTAGCAGTAGAAGTATTAGTTACAGCAGTAGTAGAAATATCATCACTAGTAGTTGTAGTATTAGTAGTTGTAGTACTAATAGTAGTTATAGTAGTAGTCGTAATTGTAGTAGAAGTTATAGTAATTGTAGCATTAGTCATTGCAGAAGTTGTTGCAGAATTAGTAGTAGTAGTAGTAGCAGAAGTAGTAGTAGTAGGAGCAGAAGTGGTAGCATTAGTAGTTGAAGTAAAAGTAGTAGTAGCAGCAGTAGTAGTAGGAGTAGCAATAGTAATAGTAGTAGCGGTAGCAGTAGAAGTAGTTTTAGTAGTAGTAGTAGTAGTAGTAATAGTCACAGTAGTAGCAGTTGTATTGGTAGCAGTTGCCATAGTGGTGGCTGTTTTAGTAGTAGTAGCAATACTAGTTTGAGCAATAGTTGTAAAAGTAGGAATGGTAGGATCGATAGTAGGAGTAGTAGTATTTATTGCAGCAGTAGCAATAGTTGTAGCAATAGCAGTAGGAGCAGAAGTGGTAGCATGAGTAGTAGGAGTAGTAGTAGTTATTGCAGCAGTAGCAATAGTCGTAGCAGCAGTAGTAGGAGCAGTAGTGGTAGTAGTAGGAGTAGTACCATTAGTTGTAGTAGTAGAAGTAGTAGCTATATCAGTATTAGTAGTAGCAATAGCAATAGTTGTAGTAGTAGTAGTAGCAGCAGTGCTGTAGCAGTAGTACTACTACTAGCTGTAGTAATTATTGTTGTTGTAGTCATATTATTAGCAGCCGAAGTCAGAGTAGTAACAGTAGTAGTTGTAGTAGAAGTAGGAGTAGTAGTAGTAGCCGTTGTTGCAGGAGTAGCACTAGTAGTACTAACTATAGTAGGTGTAGTAGTAGCAGTAGTGTTAGCAGTTGTAACACCAGCGACAACTGTAGTTGTAGTAGTAGTAGTATTAATAGCAGTAGCAATAGTAGTAGTATTAGTAGATGTAGCAATAGTAGCATAGTAGTAGAAGCAGTACATGTATCAGTAGTAGCAACAACATCATCAGTAGTTGTAGTAGTAGCTGCCATAGTAGTAGTAGAAGTAGCAGCTACAAGAATGGTAGAAGTAGTAATAATAGTAGTAAGAGTTGTGGTAGTAGTAGTAGTAGTAGTAGTATTAATAATAGTAGTAGGAGTTATGGTAATTGTAGTAGTAGTAGTAGCTATTGCAGTCGAAGTAGTAGCAATAGTAGTACTAGCTGTAGTAGTAGCAGTAGCAAAAGTGGTAGTAGTTGTAGTAGTAGTCGCAATCGTAGTTGTTGTTGTTGTAGTTGTACCAGTAGTAGCTATAGTAGTAGTAGTTGTAGTTGTTGTAGTAGCAATAGTAGTTGTTGCTGTAGTAGTATTTGTTGTAGTAGTAGTAGTAGTAGCCATAGAAACATAACTAGTTGTAGTAATACTAGCTGTAGCAGTAGTAGTAATGGCAGTAGTAGTAGTAGTGGTAATAGTAAGAGGAGGAGGAGGAGGAGGAGGAGTAGGAAGAGTAGTAGTTGTAGTAGTAGTAGTAGTCTTAGTAGTGGCAATAATAGTAGTAGGAGGAGGAGGAGGAGTAGTAGTAGTAGTAGCAATACCAGTAGTAGTAGAAGTAGTAGTAGTAGTAGTAGTAGCACTAGCATTAGTAGTAATAGTAGTAGTAGTTACTCCATTAGCAATAGTTGTGCTATTAGTAGTAGTAATAGTAGTAGCTATAGTAGTAGTATTATGAGTAGTAGTAGCTGTACGAGTAGTGGCGGTGGTGGTGGTAGTAGTAGTAGCAGCAACAACATTAGTAGTAGCAATGGTAGTAGTGGTAGTGGTAGTGGCAGTGGAAGTAGCAGTGATAATATTAGCAATAGTAGTTGTAGCAGAAGTCATAGCAGTTGTTGTAGTGATATTAGTGGTAGTAGCAATTGTTGGAGTAGAAGCAGCAGGAGTAGTAGTTGTAGCAGTTGTAGCAGCAGTAGCAGCCATTGTAGTAGTAGCCACGATAGTAGTAATAGCATTAGTAGTAGCAATAGTAAGTAGTAGCAGTTGTAGCACAAGTAGTCGTGGCAGGTGTATGGTAGCAGAAGTAGCGGTAGTAGTAGTAGGAGTAATAGTTATTGGATTTTACGGTCACAATTGCAGTAATAGTAGTAGAATCAGTAGTAGCAAAAGTAGTATTAGCAGTTGTAGATGTAGTAGTAGTTGTTATAGTAGGAATAGCAGTTGTAGTAGTAGTGGCTCTAGTAGTAGTAGTAGCAGAAGTCATAGTCATAATAGAAGTAGTAGTAGTAGCAATAGTAGTTATAGTAGTATTATTTGAAGTAGCCGTAGTAACTGTGGAAGCTGTACCTAGGGTAGCATAAGTAGTTGCAACAATAGTAATCATAGTAGTACTTGAAGTAGTAGAAGTAGCAGCAGTAGTAGTTGCCGTAGTCATAGTAGTTGTCATAGTAGTAGCTGTAGCAATAGTAGCAGTTGTAGAAGTAGTAGTTGTGGTAGGTGTAGTTGTAGCAATAGCAATAGTAGTAGTAGCAGAAGGAGTAGTAGTAGTTGATGTAGTAGAACTAGTAGTAGCAGAAGTAGTAGTTGTAGTAGTAGTAGTAGTATTAGTATCAGTAGGAGTAGTAGTTGTAGCAGCAGCAGCAGCAGTAGTAGTAGTAGTATGAGTAGCAGCAGTAGTAGTTGTAGTATTAGTAGTTGTAGTACTAATAGTAGTTATAATATTAGTAGTAGTAGTAGTAGAAGAAGCATTAGTCATTGCGAAAGTAAAAGTAGCTGATGTGGCAGTAGCAGATGTGGCAGTAGTAGAATTAGTAGTCGTAGCAGCAAAAGTAAAAGCAGCAGATGTGGTAGTAGCAGGAGCAGAAGTAGTAGCATAAGTACTTGAAGGAAAAGTAGTAGTAGCAATAGTAATAATTGCAGTAGTAGGAGTAGCAGTAGCCGTTGTAGTAGTAGTTGTTGTTGTAGTAGTAGCAGTCATAGTAGTAGTTATAGCAATAGTAGTAGCAATGGTAGTAGCAATAGTAGTAGCAGTTGCAATAGTGGTAGCAGTTTAAGTAGTAGTAGCAGTACTAGTATGAGCAGTAATAGTGGAAGAGAGAGTACTAGCAGTACTAGTAGAAGTAGTAGGAAGAGTAGTAGTCACATTAGTAGTTGGCATTGTAGTTGTAGTTGCAGGATGGCTGCCATTAGTAGTAGTTGTTGTTGTTGTTGTAGTAGTAGTAGTAGTAGTAGTTATTGTTGTTGTAGTAGTAGTAGTAGTAGAAGTAGCAGTAGTAGTAGTAGTCGTAGCAGTAACAATAGTGCAGTAGTAGTAGCAGCGATAGTGGTAGTAGCAGGAGTAGTACCATTATTATTAGTAGTAGTAGCAGAAGCTGTAGCTGTATTAGTAGTAGCTGTTGCAATAGTAGTAGCAGCACCAGTAGAAGAAGTAGTAGTATTAGTAGTAGAACTAGTAATTGTTGCTGTTGTAGTCATAGTAGTAGTAGAAGCAGTCAAAGTAGTAGTTATAGCTGTAGTAGTTGTAGTTGCAGCAGTTGTAGCAGTAGCAGTAGCAGTAGTAGTAGTAGTTGCAGTAGTAGTAGTAGCAGTAGTAGTGGTTTTTGCAGTAGCAGCAGTAAAAATAGTCCTTGTAGCAGTAGTAGTTGCGGTCATAGTAGCAGTAGTAATTGTAGCAGCAGTAGTAGCAATAATAATAGTAGTATAAGAAGCAGAGTAGTAGCAGTAGTAGTAGGAATAGTCATTGTAGTAGTAGTAGTAGCAGTAGTAATGGTAGTAGGAGGTGTAGTAGTAGTAGTTGTTGTTGTAGTAGTAGCAGCAACAGTGGTTTTTGTGGTAGTAGTAGCAGTACTGGAAGTATTATTAGTAGCATTAGTAGTCGGAGAAGAAATAGTGGCAGCAACATTAGTGGTAGTAGCAGTAGTAGTAGCAGTAGTAGTGGTGGTGGTGGTAGTAGTAGTAAGTAGTAATTGTAGCAGTAATAGTTGTAGTACTAGAAGTACTAGTAGTTGCAATAATAGTAGGTGTAATAATAGCAGTAGTAGCAATAGTAGCAGTAGTAATAGTAGCAGTAGTAGCAGTAGTAGCGGTAGTAATAGTAGTAGTAGTAGCAGCAAAAGTAGTAGTTTGAGTAGTTGTAGCCGCAGTAGTAGAAGTAGTAGTATAAGTAGTAGTAGTAGCAATAGCCGCAATAGTAGTAGTAGTTGTTGTAGCAGTAGCAATAGTAGTAGTAGCAGTAGTGGTAGAAATAGTAGCAATACTCGGAGTGTTAGTAGTAGTAGTAGTAGTAGTAGTAACAGTACTAGTAGCTATAATTTTAGCATTAGGGACAGTAGTAGTGGTAGTAGTAGTATTGCTAGTAGTAGAATTTGGAGTAGTAGGAGTAGCAGTAGCAGTGTTAGTAGAGGTAGTAGCAGTAGTATGAGAGGAAGTTGTAGGAGTAGTAGCTACAGTAGTTGTAGTTATCACAGAAGTAGCAGTGGCCGAAACAGAAGTAGCAGTAGCTGTAGCAGTAGTAGCAGCAATAGTTGCATTAGTTGTAGTAGCAGTAGTTGCAGTAATAGTAGTAGTAGTGGTAATAGTAGTAGCGATAGTAGTATTAGGAGTAGTAGTCATAGTAGTAGCCACAGTAGTAATAGCAGCAGTAGTAGTACAAGCAGTAGCATTTGCAGCAGTAGTTGTAGCAGCAGCAGTAGTAGTAGTAGCTCAAGTAGACACGGCATGTTTAGTAGCAGTAGTAGCAGCGGTAGCAGTAGTAGGATTTCACAATAGGAGTCACAGTAGCAGTAGTAGTAGCAGTGGTAGCAAAAATAGTATTAGCAGTAGTAGTTGCAGCAGTAGTTGTTTGTGTAGTAGTAGTAGTGGTAGTTGTTGTTGTAGTAGTAGTAGTAGTAGTAGCTGATGTCATTGTAGTAACAGAAGCAGTCACAGTAGCAGGAGTAGCAGTAGTAGTA
This sequence comes from Trichopus zeylanicus subsp. travancoricus, assembly GCA_005019695.1. Classification (NCBI taxonomy): domain Eukaryota; kingdom Viridiplantae; phylum Streptophyta; class Magnoliopsida; order Dioscoreales; family Dioscoreaceae; genus Trichopus; species Trichopus zeylanicus. The sequence continues at coordinate 18,364 of RXID01014758.1, forward strand.
TTAGTTACAGGAATAGTTGTAACAGTAATAACAGTAGCTATAGTAGCAGACATAGTAGCAGTAGTTGAAGTTGTAGAACTAGCAGCAGCAGTTGTAGTTGCAGTAGTCATGGTAGTATTTGTAGTAGTTGTAGTAGTAGTAGCAATAGCAGTTGCAATTGTTGTAGAAGTACTAGCTATAGTGTGAGTAGTAGTAGCAATAGCGATAGTAGTTGTAGCATTAGTGGTCGTAGTAGTTGCAATTGTTGTAGAAGTACTAGCTGTAGTGCCAGTAGTAGTAGCAATGGCAGTAGTAGCTATAGCATTAGTAGCAGTCGCACTAGTAGTAGCAGAAGGAGGTGTAGTAGTAGTAGTATTAGCAGCAGTAGTATTAGTAGCCATAGTAACAATAGTAGTTGTAGCCAAAGTTGTAGTAGTAGTTGTAGTAGTATTAGTAGTAGTAGTTGTTGTACTCGTAGTAGAAGTATTTGTAGCAGCAATAGTTATAGTATAAGTAGTTGTAGTACTAATAGTAGTTATAGAAGTAGTAGTTGTAGCATTAGTCATTGCAGAAGTCATTGAAGAATTAGCAGTAGTAGTTGCAGCAAAAGTAGTAGCACAAGTGGCAGTAGTAGGAGCAGAAGTTGTAGCAGTACTAGTAGGAGCAGTTGTAGTAGTAGCAGGACTATAGTCATTGTACTAGTAGGAGCAGTTGTAGTAGTAGTGGTAGTAGTAGTAATAATAGTAGTAGTAGTACCAGTAGCTATAGTAGTAGTGGTAGTAGTAGAAGTAGTACCAGTGGCTATAGTAGTAGTAGTAGCAGTAGTAGTAGTAGCAGTAGCAATAGTATTTGTACTAGAAGTAGTAGTAGTAGTAGTAGTTGCAGCAGCAGTAGTAGTTACAACAGTAATAATAGTCGTATTAGTAGTAGTAGTAATAGTAGTAACTGTAGTAGTAGTAGTATGATGAGTAGTTGTGGTTGTACGAGCAGTGGTGGTAGTAGTAGTAGCGGTAGTAGTAGTAGCCACGGTAGTACCAGAAGAAGTAGTAGTAACAGCAGTAGAATTTAGTAGTAGTAGTAACTGTCGTAGCAGTAGTACCACAAGTAGTCGTGGCAGGTGTAGTAGTAGCTGTCATAGCAGTAGTAGCACAAGTAGTCATGGCAGGTGTAGTTGTAGCTATAGTAGCAGTAGTAGCAGCAGCAGTAGTAGCAGTAGCAGTTGCAGTTATTGCAGATGAAGTAATTGCAGTAGTAGTAGTAGTAGCAATAGCAAGAGTAGTAGTAGTAGTAGTAGTAGTAGTAGTAGTAGTAGTAGTAGTAGTAGTCGCAGAAGTAGCTAAAGTAGCATTGGCAGTAGTTGTAGTGATGGTCATAGTAATAGTAACATAACTTGTCATGGCAGGTGTAGTAGTAACTGTAGTAGCTGTAACAATCGTAGTACTAGTAGCAATAGCAGTAGCAGTTACAATAGTTGCAGATGTTGTAGTTGTGCTAGGAGTAGTTGTGGCAATAGCAGTAGTAGTTATAGCAACAGTAGTAGTAGCAGAAGGTGGGGTAGTAGTACTAGCAGTAGTAGTAGTTGTTGTAGATGTTGCAGAAGTTTTAGTAATAGCAGCTATAGTAGTTGTAGTATTAGGAGCTGTAGTGCTAATAGTAGTTATTGTAGTTATAGAATTAGTAGTAAAAGTAGTAATAGTAGTAGTAGCATTAGTCATCACAGAAGTAGTTGCAAAATTAGTAGTAGTACCAGAAGTGGCAACAGCTGGAGCAGAAATAGTATCATAAGTAGTAGAAGTAATAGCAATAATTATGGTAGTAGGAGTAGCTAATGTAGCTGTAGTAGCAGTATTAGTAGTTGCAATAGTAGTTGTAGTAGCAGTACCAGTAGTAGTAGTAGTTGTTGTTGTTATTGTTGTTATAGTAGTAGCAGTAGTAGAAGTAGTAATAGTTGCAGTTGCAATAGTGGTAGCAGTTTTAGTAGTAATAGTTGTACTTGTATGAGTAGTAGCAGCAGCAGTAGTATTTGTAGTAGTAGCAGCAGTAGTATTAGCTGTAGAAATACTAGTAGTAATAGTATAAGTAGTAGGAGGAATAGTAATCGCATTAATAATTGGCGCTGTACTTGTAGTTGCTGGTGTGCTGCCACCAGTAGTAGTTGTTGTTGTTGTAGTAGTAGTAGAAGTAACAGTAGTAGTAGCAGCTATAGTAGTAATAGTTGTAGCAGTAGCAATAGTAGTAACAGTAACTGCAGGAGCAGGAGCTGTAGTAACAAGACTGAACAAGTAGTAGTAGTAGTAATTGTTGCTGTTGTAGCCCTTGTAGTAGTAGCAGCAGTCGTAGTAGTAGTTGTATCTATAGTAGTTGTAGTAGTAGCAGTAGTAGTAGTTGTAGCAATTGTAGTAGTAGCAGTAGCAGCACCAATGATTATTGTTGTTGTTGTTGTAGTAGTAGTAATAGTACTAATAGCAGCAGCAATAGTAGTAATATAAGTAGTAGCAGTAGTAGCAGCAGCAAGAGTAGTAGTAGTAGAAGTAGTACATATAGCAATAGTAGCAATAGCAACATTAGTAGTTGTAGTAGTAGGAGCCGTAGTAGCAGTACTAATAGTAGCTGCAAGAGTAGTAGCGGTAATAATAATAGTAGTAAGAGTTGTGGTAGTAGTAGTACTACTAGTAGTAATAATAGTAGTAGTAGTAGTAGTAGTAGTAGTAGTATTAGTAGCTGCAGTAGCAGGAGCAATAGTAGTATTAGTAGTATTACTTGCAGTAGTAGTAGCAGTAGTGGTAGTAATAGAAGTAGTAGCAGCAGTAGCAACAACAACAGCGACAATAATAGTCATAGCTGTAGTAGTAGTTGCTGTAGCAATATTGGTAGCGGTAGGGGAAGTAGAGTAGTAGCAGTAGTAGTAGTAGCAACAATGGTAATGGTATAGGAGTTGTAGTAGTTGTTGTATCAGTAGTTGTAGTAGTAGTAGAAGTAGCAGTAGTTGTTAAAGTAGTAGTAGTTGTGGTAGCAGTAATACTAGTAGCAATGGTAGTAGTAGTTGAAAAAGTAGTAAGAGTAGTTGTAGAAGTAGCAGCAGCAAAAGTAATAGAAGTAGTAGTAGTAGCAGTATCATTAGCAGCAGCAGTAGTAGTTGTAGAGGTAATAGTTGCAGTAGTAGTAATAGTAGTAGTAGCAGAAGTAGTAGTAGTAGTAGTAGTAATAATAGTAGCAGGAGTTGTAGTAGCAGTACTAGTAGAAAAAATAGTGGTAGTAGTAGTAGCCACCATAGTAACAGCAGTAGTAGTAGCATTTGTAGTTATAGTCATAGTAGTAGTAGTAGTAGCAGCAGCAGTTGTAGCAGTAGTAGTTGTGATTGCAGTTGTAGGATCAGAAGTAGTAGTAGAAACAGTAGCAGTAGTAGGAGGAGAAGTAGTAGCAGTAGAAGTTGTTGTAGCTGCAGCAATAGCAGCAATATTAGTAGCAACAGCAGTAGTAATAGTTGTAGTAGTTATAGGAGGAGTAGTAGTAGTTGTAGTAGTAGTAGGAGCAGTAACAGTGGCACCAATAGTCGTAGTCAAAGCAGCAGCACTAGAAGTACTACTCTAATAGCGGTAGTAGTTGTGGTAGCAGTAGTAGTAATGGTAGCAACCATAGTAGTAGCTATAGTAGTAGTTGTAGTAGTGGTAATAGCAGCAGTAGGAGTAGCAGAAGTAGTAGAAGAAGTTGTAGTAGTATTAGAAGTAGTAGTTGTTGCAGTTGTAGAAGTATTAGTTGCTGTAGTAGGAGAAGTAGTAGCATTCATGGCGGTAGTACTATTACTTGAAGTACTAATAGTAGCCGCAGCAACAACAGTAATAGTAGTAGCAGAAGTAGTAGTAGCAGCAGCAATAGTAGTGGTAGCAGAAGTAGTAGAAGTAGTACTAGTAGTAGTTGTATTAGAAGCAGTAGCAGTAGTAGATGTGGTAGTAGTAATAGTTGTTGTAGTACTTATAATCGTAGTACAAGTAGTAATAGTAGTAGCACTAATTGCAGTAGAAGCAATATTAATAGGAGTAGTAGTAGTAGTACTTATTGTAGTTGTAGTAGAAGCATTAGCAGTAGTAGTAGCTGTAGTGGTAGTAGCAGTTGTAGTAGTAGTTGTAGAAGTAGTATTAGTAGCAGTAGTAGTAGAAATTGTAGTAGTTGTTGTTGTTATAGGAGAAGTAGCAGTAGTAGTGGTGGTAGTAGTAGTTGTTGTTGTTGTGCTTGTAGTATTAATAGTAGTAGTAGTGGTAATCATAGTTGTTTCTATGGTAGTAAAAGTAATTATAGTACTAGCAGTACTAGTAGTAGTAATCGTAGTAGTTTCTGTGGTAGTAGAAGCAATTGTAGTACTAGTAGTAGCAGTAGCTGCAACAACAACAGTAGTATTAGTGTAGTAGTATCAATAGTCGTAGTAGTGGCAGTAGTAGCAGTAGTTGTAATTGCAATAGTAGCAATAGTCATCGTAGAAGTAGCAGTAGTCTTAGTAGTAGCAGGAGTATCAGTAGCCACAGTTATAGTATTCACAGTAGTTGTAGTAATAGAAGTAGTAGGTGTAGTGGTGGTAGTAATAGTAGTAGTGTTGGTGGTAGTAGCAATAGTTGTAGTATCAATAGCAGAAGCCGTAGTTGTAGTAGTATCGGTAGTGGTAGTAGTAGTAGTAATAGCAGTGGTAGTAGAAGGACAAGTACTACTAGAAGCAAAGAAGTAGTTAAAGTAGAAGTAGTAATAGTTGTAGTTGTACTAGAAGTAGCAGTTGCGGTAGATGTAATTCTAGGAGTTCGAGCAGTAGTTGTTGTAAAAGTAGTGGCAGCAGTAGCAGTAGAAGTAGAAGTTGTAGCAGAAATATTTGTAGTAGTTGTTGTATAGTGATAGCATCCGTAGTAGTAGAAGTAGCAGTAGAAGTCATAGTAGTAGCAGCAATAGTAAAAGCATCAATAGTAGCCATAGTAGAAGAAGTAGTAGTAGTAGCAGGTGAGGAAGTAGTAGTATTAGTAGTTGTTGTAGTGGTAGTAGTAGCAGTAGTAGTAGTATTTGTAGTATAGGTAGTAGTTGCAGGAGTAGTAGTAGTAGTTGCAATAACAGTTGTAGTAGCAAGGGTGGTAGTAGTAGTACTAGCAGTAGTAGTGGTAGTATTAGAAATAGTAGTACTAATAGTAGTAGCAGTAGTAGTACTAGTAGTAGTAGTAGAAGTAGTAATAGTAGTAGTATTAGTAGTAGTGGTATTAGTAGTATCGGTAGTAGTAGCAGGAGTAGTAGTAATAGTAGCAATAGCAGCAATGGTAGCAAGGGCAGTAGTAGTAGTGGTAGCAATAATAGCAGTAGTTGCAGTAGTAGTAGCAGTAGAAGTAGTAGCAGTAGTAGTTTTAGTAGTCTGGGTAGTAGTAGTTGTTGTCCTAGTAGATGTAGTAGTTGTTGTAGTAGCAGCAGTAGATGTTGGACAAGTAGTAGCAAAAGCAATAGTAGCAGTAGCAATAGTAGTAGCAGGAGTAATAGTAGTAGGAGAAGTATAGGTAGCGGAAGCAGTTGTAGTAATAGTAGTAGTAGTAGTAGTAGTAGTAATAGTTGTAGTTGTAGCAGTGGTAGTAGTAGCTATAGTGGCAGTAACAGTAGCACTAGTAGTTGCAATAGTAGCTGTAGTAGGAGAAGTAGTAGTAATAGTAGTAGTAGCTATAGTAGTACTAGTTGTAGTAGCAATAGTAGTAGTGGTAGAAGTAGTAGAAATAGTAGTATTAGTAGTAGTAGTAGTAGAAGTAGTTCTTGTTGAATTAGTAGTAGTAATATTATTAGCAGCAGTAGCAATAGTAATAGTAGCAAAAGTTGTAGAAGTAGTAGGAGTGAAAGTATCGAAAGCAGTGGACGTAGTAGTGGCAGCAGATGTAGTAGTTGTAGTAGTAGTTGTTGTAGTAGAAGTTGTAGCACTATAGTTCCAGTAGCAGCCGTAGGAGTAGTAGTAGGATATGTAGAGCAATAGTAGTAGTAGTAGCAGTAGAAGAAGAAGAAGTAGTAGTAATATTAGTCACTGTAGTAGTAGTTATCGTAGTATTAGTAGCAGCAGCAGCAGCAGTAGTAATAGTAGTAGTAGTAGTAGCGGTAGTAGTAGTAGCAGCAACAACAACAGCAGTAGTAGTAGTAGTAGTTGCAGTTGTAGCAGCTATACTAGAAACAGTAGCAGTAGCACTAGTAGTAGTAGCAGTAGCTGTAGCAGTAGTAGCAGTTATTGTAGTAGTAGTAGTAGCACTAATAGTAGTAGTAGGCGTTGGAGTAGCATTAGTAGTTGTAGTAGCAATAGAAGTTACAGTTATAGAAGCCGTATTAGCAGTAGTAGTAGCCGAAGTGGTAGCGGTAGTATTAGAAGTAGTTGTAGTAGCCATAAAAGTAGTAGTAGTCATAGCAATAGAAGAAGTAGTAGTAGCAGCAACAGCAGCTGTAGTAGTGTGTGTAGCAGTAATAGTAGTAGAAGCGACAGTACTAGTAGTAGCGGTAGCAGCAGCAGTAGTATTAATAGTAGTAGTAATAGTACTAGCTGTAGTAGTAGTAGTAGTAATAGTAGTAGTAGTAGTAGTTGATGTAGCAATAGTAGCAGTAGGAGCAATAGTTGGAGCAGCAACAGTAGTAGTAGTAGTGGCAGCAGTAGCTGTAGTAGCAGCAGTAGTAGTAGTAGTTGTTGTTGTTGTTTCTGTTATAGTAGTAGCAGAAGTAGCTGTAATAGCAAAAGCAATATGAGTAGCCGAAGTAGCAGTAGTAGTGGTTGTAGTAATAGTTGTAGTAGCAATAGCAGAAGTGGTAGTAGCAGTAGTAGTAGCTACAGTATTAGGAGTAGGAGTAGTTGTATTAGTAGTAGGAGGAGCAGTAGTAGTAATAGCTGTAGCAATAGTAGTGGGAGTAGTCGTAGTAGCTGTATTAGTAGCAGCTGCGGTAGTAGTAGTAAGCATAGTTTTAGTAGAAGTAGCAGTAACAATGGTAGCTTTTGCAGTAGCAGCAGCAGCATCGGTTGTAGCAAAAGTAATTGTATTAGTTGTGGTAGTAGTAGCAATTATAGTAGAAGCGATAGCTATAGTATTTGTAGAAGTAGTAGTAACAGTAGTGGCACTAGTAGTAGTATTAGCAGTTGTAGTAATAGTAGCCGAAAAAGTTGCAACAGAAGTAATAATATAGCACTAGTTGTATTTGTAGCAGCAGCTGTAGTACTTGTTGTGGTTGTTACAGTAGTCGGAGTATTAGCACCAATTGTAGTATTAGTAGTAGCAACAATTTTAGTAGTTGTAGTTGTTGTTGTAGTAGAAGTAGTAGTAGTAGTAGCAGTGGTAGCAGAATTAGAAGTAGTTTCATTTGTTACTGCTGAATCAACATTAGTGATACCAATAGCAACAGCTGCAGTATTAGCAGTTACTATAGTAGTAGAAGTACTAGTAGTGAAATTAGAAGAAGTAGTAGTCGTAGTAGCAGCAGCAGTAGTAGTAGAAGAAGTAGCAGTAGCAGTAGTAGTAGTGGTATTAGTAGTAGTTGAAGCAATAGCTATGTATTAGTCGCAGTAGTAGTAGCAGTAGAAGTAGTAGTAGTAGTAGCAGCAGCAGCAGCAGTAGTGGTAGAAGTATTATTAGTAGCAGTAGTACTAGGAGTAGAATTGGCCGTAGCAACAGTAATTGTAGCAGCAGTAGTAGTAGTAGCTGTAGTAGAAGTAGTACGAACAGTAGCATTAATAGTTTTAGCATTAATAGTAGTAGTTGTTGTTGTTGAATTAATAGTTGGACAAGTTGTAGCCGACATAGTAGTAATTGGAGAAGTAACAGTAGTAGTAGCAGTTGTTATAGCTGTAGCAGTAGTATTGGTAGTACCTGTAGTTTCAGTAGGAGAAGTAATAGTAGCAGTAATAGTAGTAGCAGTATTAGTAGTAGCAGAAATAGTTGTAGTAGTAGCAGTAGTAGTTTTAGTAGTAGGAGATGTGGTAGTAGTGCTAGTAGTAGTAGTAATAGTAGTAGTATTAGTAGTAGTCGTACTAGTTATAGTAGTAGTATTTGTAGCAAATATAGGAGTAGTAATAGTATTAGTAGTAGTAGTAGTAGTAGTAGTTGTTGTTGTTGTTGTAGTACAAGCAATAGTACTAGTAGTAGTGGTAACAGTAGGGGCCACAATAGTTGCAACAATAGTCGTAGAAGTAGTTGTCATAGTATCAGTAACAATAGCATTAGTAGCAGCAGTAGTAGTAGTACCTGTAGTATGAGCAGTTGTAGTAGTAGCAGGAGGAGGAGTAGTAGTAGTTCTAGCGATAGTAGAAGTTGTCGTGTAATAGTAATAGTAGTAGTAGTAGCCATAGTACTTGTTGCGGTAGTAGTAGTAGTTGCATTAGTGGCACAATTAGCAGTAGTTGTAACAGAAATAGCAGCAGTAGCCATACTAGTTGTTATAGTAGTAATATTAGCAGCATTAGTAGCAGTAGTAGCAGTCATAGTATGGTAGCAGTAGTAGCCGTAGTAGTAGAAGAAGCATTAGTAACAATCGTAGCAGTAGTAGTTGTAGTAGAAATAGTAGCTGAAATAGTTGTAGAAGTTGAAGTAGTAGTAGTCATAGTAGCAAAACTAGTAGTAGCAGTGGTAGTAATAGGAATCGCAGTCTTAGTAGGAGTAGCAGTTGTAGTAGTAGTAGCAGAAGTAGTAGTAGTAGCCGAAGTAGTAGAAGGTGCTATAGTAATATTAATAGTAGGGCTCTTCCAACAAATGTCTTGCTGATTACAAAGGAAAGGATGCCAGTTGCCCCTCTCACTCTTACAAATGGTGTGGAATCCAAAACTTAATTAGTCCCCCCCTTTCTCACTTAATGATAGTCGCCCTTGAAGAAAAAAATCGAAAGCGGACATTCAGACCAAACAACCATATTTCAGACCAAATAAGCAGCAGCAGCAGTAGTAGTAGTACCACTAGTAGCAGTTGTAGCAGAAATAGTAGTAATTGTAGGAGTAGTTTTAGTAGTAGTTGTAGCAGTAGTTGTTGTTGTTGTAGCAACAATAGCCGTAGTAGCAGTAGTTGTAGAAGTAATAGTAGTAGCAATAGTAATTATAATGGCAGTCGAAGAAGTGTTAGCTGTAGTAGCAGTAGTAGCAGTAGTAGCAGGCGTAGCAGTAGTAGTTGCTACAGCAGTAGTTGTAGAAGTAGTAATAGAAGTAGTAGCAGTAGTAGCAGCAGCAGCTGTAGTAGTAGTAGTAGCGACAGTAGTATTAGGTGGAGTAGTAGTTCTAGTAGTAGTAGTAGCAGTAGTACTACTAGTAGTAGTGGTAATATTAGTCGGAGAAGTAGTAGTAGCAGTGGTAGTAGCAACAACAGTATTAGTATTAGTAGTAGCTATAGTAGTCATTGTGGTAGCAGCAGTAGCAGTAGTAGTAGTTGCAGTAGCAGCAGCAGCAGCAGTAGTAGTAGTAGCAGTAGTAGTAGTACTAGTAATAGTACTAGTATTAGTATCAGTTGTATTTGTAGTAGTAGTAGTTGTTGTTGTTGTTGTAATAGTAGAAGCAATAGTCGTAGCAATACTAGTAGTCGTAGGAGTAGTAGTCCTACAATAGCAATAGTAGCCGTAGCAATAGTAGTAGGAGTAGCAGTAGTTGCAGTAGTAGTAGTAGTACTAGTAGTAGAACTAGCAGCAACTGGAGTTGTAGTAGTAGTTGTTGTTATAGTAGTAGCCGCAGTAGTAGGAGAAGTAGTTGCAGTAGTATTAGTAGTAGTAATAGAAGGAGAAGAAGCCATAGTGGTAGTAGTAGCGGTAGCAATATTAGTTTTGGTAGAAGTAGTAGTGGTAGTAGTAGTGGCAGTAGTATTAGCATTGGTAGTATCAGTAGTAGCTGGTGCTGTAGTTATAGTAATAGTTGCTGTAATAGTGGCTAAAGCAGCAGTTGTAGCATTAGTACCAACAATTATTGTAGTAGAAGTAGTAGTAGAAGCAACAGGAGTAGTAGTAGCGGAAGTAGTAGAAGTATCATTGGTCATTGTAGCAGTAGCAGCAAACGCAGTAGTAGTAGTTATTGTTGTTGTTGCTTTAGTAGTAGTAATAATTGTTGAAGTGAAAATAGTAGCAGTAGCAGAAGTAGTAGTAATAGCAGCAGTTGCGATAGTTGTGGTCGTAGTACTAGTAGTAGTAGCAGGAGTAGTAGTAGTGGTAGTAGTTCTAGTAGTTGTAATAGAAGTAGTAGAAGTAGTAGCAGCAGTGGTAGCAGCAGCAGCAGTAGCAGCAGCAGTAGTAGTTATTATAGTTGTAGTCATTGTAGTAGTAGTAGCGGTAGTAGTAGCTATAGTGGGAGTTGGACTAATAGCAGTAGTATTTGTAGCAATAGTAGTAGTAGCAAAAATGGTAGCAAAAGTCATAGTAGTAGGAGATGTAGTAGTAGTAGCCATGACGGCAGTAGTAGTAGTTGTGGTAGCGGTAGTAATCATAATATTAGTAGCAGTAGTTGTACAAGCAACTATAGTTGTGGTAGTAGTAGCAACACAGTAGTAGTAGTTGTTGTAGAGTAGTATTCGCACCAGCAGCAGCAACAGTAGTTGTAGTAGTAGCAGTAGCAGTCGCAATAGAAGTAGTAGTTATAACAGTAGTAGTAGTTGTGGTGGTAGTAGTAATAGTAGTCGTAGTAGTAGTGATAGTTGCAATAGTAGCAAAAGTAGTGGTAGTAGTAGTAGTAGTAGAAGTAATAATAGTAGTAGCAGTAGAAGTAGCCATAGTAGTGATAGAAGTAGTAGCAGTAGTTTTAGTAGTAGTAGTAGTGGTGCAAGTAGTAATAATAGCAACAACAGTAGTCACAAAAGTAGTAGAAAAAGTTGTAGTAGTAGCATTTGTAGCAGCTGTGGAAATTATTGTAGTAGTAGGAGTAGTAGTGGTAGTAGCAGTAGGAGAAGTAGCAATAATATCTGTAGTAGTAGCAGTGATTGTAGCAGCAGCAGCAATAGTAGTAGTAGAAGTAGTTGCTGTAGTAGTACTAGCAGTAGTAGTTGTAGTGATAGTAGTAGTAGTTGCAGTAGTTGTAGTAGAAGAAGTAGTGGTAATAGTAGTAGTGGTAGTAGAAGTAGTAGTTGTAGTAGTGGTAGTTGTAGTAGTACTAGTACTAATTATAGTAGTTGTAGTAACAACTACTACAATAGCTGTAGCAGTAGCAGTAGCAGTAGCAGCAGTAGTAGTAGCAGCAGCAACATTAGTAGTAAAAGTAGTAGTAGCCGTAGCAGCAATAGCAGTAGTAATAGCAGGAGGAGGAGCAGTAGTTGCAGTGATAGTAGTAGTTGTTGTAGTAGTAGTTATAGTTATAGTAGTCGAAGAAGTAGTTGTAGTTGTAGTTGTAGTAGAAGCAGTAGTTGCAGTAGTAGTTGTTATAGTATTAGTAGTCATTGCAGTAGCAGAAGTAGTAGTACTAGCCGTACTAGTAGTACTATTAGTATTATTAGGAGTTGGAGAAATTGTAGCATTAGTAGTAGCAGCAACAGTAGCAGTAGCAATAATAGTAGTAGTAATATTAGTAATAGTTGTCATTGTCATAGTAGTAGTAGAAGTAGAAGTAGCAGTAGCAGCAACAATTGTTGGAGTAGTAGTAGTAGAAACCATGGCAATAGTTGAAGTCGAAGTAGTAGTAGTTGTAGTTGTAGTAGAAGTAGCAGTAGTAGCAGAAGTAGCAATACTTGTATTAGTAGCAGTAGTAGCATTAATAGTGGTAGAAGTAGTAGCAGTAGTTGTTGTTGTAGTAGTAGAAGTAGTAGCAGAAGTTATAGTAGCAATAGTAGTAGTAGTTGTACTAGTAATAGCATCAATAGTTGCCGCAGTGGTAGGAGTAGTAGGATTAGTAGTAGTTGTACTAGTAGTAGTATGAGTAACAATAGTAAACGCACTAAGAGTAGTGGAAGTAGTAGTAGTAGTAGTAGTAGTAGTGGTAGTGGTAGTAGTAGTAGCAGTAGTGGTAATAATAGTTGTAGTAATAATAGTAATAGTAGGAGCAGCAGCAGTAGTAGTAGTAATAGTAACAACAACGATAATAGTAGTATCAGTAGTAGTAATAGGAGTAGTAGTTGGAGTATCAGTGGTAGTAGTAGTGATCTAGTAGCAGTAGCAGTAGGAGTAGTAGTTTTAGTAGCAAGAACCAAAGCAGCAGTGGTAGCAGGAGTAGAAGTAGTAGGAGCAGTAGAAGTTATTATAGTAGTAGCAGTAGCAGTGGGAGTAATAGTAGCAGCAATAGTAGTAGTTGGAGCAAAATTTGTAGTAGTAGTAGTGGCAGTAGTCGAGGTAATTGGAGTAGCAGTAGTAGCTGTAGTAGTAGTAGTAGTAGTAGTTGTTGTTGTAGGAGCAGCAGTAGTAGTAGGAGTAGCAATTGCAGTAGTTGTAGCTAAAGTAGTGGTAGTCACAGTTGTAGTGGGAGTACCATTAGTAAAAATAATTGTAGTTATAGTAGTAGTAGTAGTAGCGGGAGTACTCGTAGTATTAGTTGTTGTTGTAATAGTAATTATAGCAGTGGTAGTGGTAGGAGGAGTAGAAGTACTAGTAATAGGAGCAGCAGTTGTTGTAGTAGCGGAAGTAGCATTAGTAGTAGGAGCAGTAGTAGCAGAAGGAGTAGTAACAGTTGTTGTAGTCGTAGCAGCAGTTGTAGTAGTTGTAGCAGTAGTAGCTATAGCAGTAGTCATAGTAGTTGGAGAAGTCATAGTAGTAGTAGCAGCTGTAGTAGCAATCGAAATTGTAGCAGTAGTAGTAGAAATAGTAGTAGTTGTGGTAGCGGTTGTAGTATTAGTAGCAGCAGTAATAGTAGCAGTCGTAGCAGTAATAGCAGTAGTAGCAACTGCAGTGGTTGTAGTTGTAGTAGTAGTAGATGTACTAGCAGTAGTAGTGGTTGTAGTAGTAGTAGCAATAATAGTAGTAGTGGTAATAGCAATAGTAGTATTAGTTTTGGTAGTAGTTGTAGCAATAGTAGTAGTAGTAGTAGCAGCAGTTGTAGCAACAGTTGTAGTGGTAGTAGTAGTAGTAGCAGTAGAAGTAGTAATAGTAGTAGTAATAGTAAAAGCAGCAGTAGTAGTAGTAGTTGAAGTTACGGGAGTAGTAGCTGTAGTAGCCGTAGTTGTAGTAGTTGTTGTTATAATACTAGTAGTAGTTGTGGTAATAGTAGTTGCAATCGTAGTAGTGGCAATAGAGGTAGCAATTGTAGCCATAGCAGCAGTAGTAGTAGTAGCAGCTGTAGTAGTAGTAATAGTAGAAATAATTGTTTAAGTAGCAGTGGTAGTAGCATGAGTTGTAGTAGATGTAGTAGTAGTAGTAGTAGTAGTAGTGGTAGTACTAGAAGTAGCAGAAGTAGTATTACCTGCAGTAGTTTTGGTGGGACTTGCTATTGCACTAGCAACAGTAGTAGTTGGATTAGTAATTGTAGTAGGAGAAGTAGTAGTTGTAGTAGAAATTATTGCTGTAGTAGAGGGCGTATCAGTAGTAGGAGCTGCAATAGTTCTAGTAGTAGTAGCGGAAGCAGCAGTAGTAGCAGTAGTAGCTGCAATTTCTTTAGTAGTAGTAGTAGTAGGGGCAACAGGAGCTATAGTACTGGCATAGACGTAGTAGTAGTCATAGTAGAAGTAACATTAGTCATTGTGGCAGCAGCTACAGTACTAGTGATAGTAGTTGTAGTCGTAGCAGTAGTAGTAGCAGTAGCAGAAGGAGAAGCAATTGTGGTAGAAGTAGCAACAGCAGCAGCGGCCGCAGCAGTAGTAGCAGTAGCAGATGCAGTAGTAGTAGTAGCGGTAGTTGTAATAGTTGTAGTAGTAGTATGAGAGCAGTAGCGGTAGAAGTATTAGTAGCAGAAGTTGAAGTACGATTAGTAGTAGTAGCATTGGTTGCCGCATTAGTAGTAGTACTAGTAATAGCAGCTGTAGTAGTTGTATTAGTAGTAGTAGTATTAATAGCCGCAGTAGGAGTTGCAGTAGTAGTAGTAGTGGCAGAAGTGGTAGTAGTCTGAGAAACAGTAGTAGTAGCAGTAGCATTTGCAGTATTAGTAGTATTAGTGGTAGTAGTCATAGTATTAGTAGCATTGGTGGTACTAGAAGCAGTTGTGGTAGTAGTAGTTATAGTAGTAGTTGTTGTTGCTGTTGTAAAAGTAGTACTTGCAACAGTAGCAGTCGTAGTAGTTCTAGTGGTAGCATTAGCAGCCGTAGTAGCAATAGCTGTAGTGGTGAAAGTAGTAGTAGTAATAGTTGGAATAGCTGTAGTAGTTGTTGTTATAACTAGAGTAGTTGTTGTAGTAGTTTTTGTTGTCATTATAGTAGTAGTAGTAGTCGTGGTGGTAATAGTAGTAGTAGTAATAGTAATGGTAGTGGTAGT
>RXID01014758.1:32684-51759 GCA_005019695.1 Trichopus zeylanicus subsp. travancoricus
TAGTAGTAGTCGTAGTAGTAGTCGTAGTAGTAGTAGTCAGTAGTAGTAGTAGTCAGTAGTAGTAGTAGTCAGTGGTAGTAGTAGTAGTAGTAGTAGTAGTAGTAGTAGTAGTAGTAGTAGTAGTAGTAGTAGTAGTAGTAGCAATTGTAGTAGTAGTAGTTGTTGTTGTTATTGTTATAAAAGTAGCACTAGCAATAGCAGCAGCGGTAGTAGTTGTAGTAGCAGCAGTAGGAGTCATAGTGTCAGTAGTTGTAGTGGCAGAAGTAGTAGTAGTAGTTGATATAGTTTTACTACTTATTATTGTAGCTGTAGTAGTAATTGTAGTAGTGGTAGTAGTAATAGTAGTTGAAGTGGTAGTGGTGGTAATGCTAGTTGCAATAGGAACAAAAGTGGTGGTGGTAGTAGTAGTAGTAGCAGAAGCAACCAGTAGCTATAGAAGTAGTAACAGTTGTAGTAGTAGTCACAGTTGTGGTTGCAGTAGTAGTAATTGCAACAACATTAGTCGCCATAGTTGTAGAAGTAGTAGTAGTTGTAGAAGTAGTAGGAGTATCAGTGGTAGCAATAGTTGTTCTAGTATGAGTAGAAGTTGTAATAGTAGTAGTAGCAGCAGGTGCTGTAGTAGTAGGAGAAGGGGATGTAGTAGTATAGGCAATAGCAGCAGTAGTAGTAGTTATTGTTGTTGAAGTAGTTGTGATAGTAGTAGTAGTAGCAGAAGTTGTAGTAGTTGTTGTTGCAATAGTCGTAGCAGTAGTAGAAACAGCAACATCAGTAGTAGTAGTAGTAGCAGTTGTAGAAGTAGTAGTTGTAGTAGAAGAAGTAGTAGTGGTAGGAAAAGTAGTTGTGGTAGTAGTAGTAGGAGAAATAGTAGTCGTAGTTGTAGTAGTCGTAGTAATCGTAGCAGCAGTAGTAGTAGTGTTAGTAATAATAGCAATAGTAGTAGTAGTAGTAATAGTGTAGTATCAGTAATCGTAGCAGTAGTACTAGTAGTAGCAGTAGTAGCGGTCGTATTGGTAGTAGCTGAACTAGCAGTAGTAGTAGTCCTTGTTGTAGCATTAGTTGTAGTAGTATTTGGAGAAGTACTCATAGCAGCCGTAGTAGTATTAGAAGTAGGAGCAGTAGTAGTATTAGCATCCGTAGTGGACGCAGAAGTGGTAATAGCAATAGTTGTAGGTGCAGTATTAGAAGTAGTAGTAGAAGTAGTAGCATTAGGAGGAGTAGTAGTAGTAGTAGAAGCAGTAGTAGCAGTTGTAGCACTAAGTGGAATTAGGGTTCTTTGTAATTGTAGGAGCAGTAGTAGTAGTCGTAGGAGTAGCAATAGTAGTAGTTGAAGTATTAGTAGTTGTACTTGCAGTAGTAGTTGGAGTATCAGTGGTAGCTGTAGAGGTTGTTGTTGTAGTAGTAGTAGGAGCAGTAGTAGCTGTAATAGTAGCAGAAGTAGTATTGGTAGAAGTTGCAGTAGTAGTAATAGTTGGAGTAGTATTCATAGTAGTAGTAGGTGTAGTAGTAGTCATAATAGGAGTAGTAGCAGTCATAGAATGAGCAGTAGCAGTTGTAGTAGGAGTAGCAATTATAATTGCAGTTGTACAAGTGATAGTAGTAGCAGTAGCAGATGGGGTATCATTAGTAAAATAATATTAGAAGTAGAAGTAGTAGAAGGAGTAGTAGTTGTAATAGTAGTAGGAGGAGTAGAGGAAATAGTAGTAGTAGTTATAGTAGTGGGAGTAGTAGTTGTAGTTCTAGTGGCAGCAGCTGTAGTCGTAGTAGTAGTTGTTGTTGTTGTTGTTGTAGTAGGAGCTATAGTAGTAGTATTAGTAGTAGTAGTAGTTGGCATAGTCGTAGTAGCAATTATAGCAGTAGTAGCAGTAGCAATTGTCGAAGGAGTAGGAGAAGTAGTAGTAGTAATTGCAGTAGCAGCAGAAATAGTTGTAGTAGTAATAATAATAAAAGTAGTAGTTGTTGTTGTAATAGTAGTAGCGGTAGGAGTAGTAGTTGTAGTAGTAGTAGAAGTAGTAGTAACTTGAGTACTAGCAGTAATTGCAATAGTAAAAATATTAGCAACGGCAGTAGTAGTAGTCGTAGTAGTAATTGCAATAGTAGCAGTTGTAGAAGTAGGACTGAAAGTAGCGATAATAGTAGCAGTAGCCATAGTAGCATTAGTTACAGTAGCAATAGTAGTAATACTACTACCAATAGTAGCAGTAGTAGCAAAAGCAGCAATAGTACAAGTACGGTAAATAGTAGTAGTAGTAGTAGCTGCGGCATCAACACTAGCAATAGAAGTTATTGTAGTAGTGCTGGGAGCTGTAGTAGTAGTTGTTGTACTAGTTATAGTAGTAGTAATAGCAGTTGTGGTAGCAGTAGTAGTGGCAGTAGTCATAGTAATAGTAGTAGAATTAGTAATAGTATCAGTGGTAGTCATAATAGAACTTGTTTTAGGATTAGCAGCAGTAATAGCCGTTGGAGTAGTATTATTAATAGTAGTAGTAGTAGTAGTTATTTTAGGAGTAACAGTAGTAAGAGTAGTAGGAGTACTTGAATTAGTAGTAGCAGAAGGAGTAGTAGTAGGAGGAGGACTAGTAGCAGCAGAAGTAAAGGTAGTAGTAGTTATAATAGTAGGATGAGTAGTAGTAGCAATAGGAGTAACAATAGTGGTAGTAGTAGTGTAGTAGTTGGCATTTCAGTAGTAGTATTAGAGTTTGTAGTAGTTGGAGCAATAGGAGTAGTAGCAATAGTTGCAATAGTTGTAGAAGTTACATTAGAAGTAGTAGTAGTAGGATTAGTAGTAGTAGTAGAAGTAGTAGTAGCAATAGTAGTAGCTATAGTAGTGGCTATTGTGGTAGTAGGAGCAGTTGTAGTAGCAATAGCAGCAGTAGTAGCGGCAGTAGTAGCAGCGACAGTAGTAGTAGTAGTAGTAGTAGTAGTAGTAGTAGCGATAGTAGTAGCTGTTGTAGTTGAGCCAACAATAGTACTAGTAGTAGCAGTTGTAGTAGTAATAGTTGGAACAGTAGTAGCAGCTGTAGCAGTTGTAGTAGTAGTAGTAGTAGCAGTAGTTGTAATCTTGGTATTAGTTGTAGTATTATTAGAAGTACTAGCAGTAGTAGTAGTAGTAGTATTAGTAATAGTAGTAGTAGTAGTAGTGGTGGTAGTAGCTGAAGTTGTAGCAGCAGTAGTGTTAGTAGTAGTAGCAGTAGCAGTAGTAGTAGTCGTCATAGTAGTAGTAGTAGTAGTAGAAGTAGTAGTAGGAGTTTTAGAAATAGTAGGAGTAGTAGTAGAAGTAGCTATTGGAGTAGTAGTAGTAGCAATTGTAGTAGTAGCAACAGTAGTAGAAACTAAAGTCATAGTAGCAGTAGCAGTAGTAGTTGCTGTAGTGGAGGTGATAGTAGAAGTATTTGCAATAGTAACAGTAGTAATAGTAGCATTAGTAGCAGTTATTGTTGTTGTTGCAGTAGTAGTAGGTCTTGTAGAAGTAGTAGTGGTACTAGTAGTTGGAGAAGCAGTAGTTGAAGTAGCAGCAGTAGGAGTAGTGGCCATAGTTGCCATAATAGCAGATGCAGTGGTTGTAGTGTAAATAGCAGTAGTAGCAGTTAATGTAGTAGAAGTAGTAGAAGTCATTACAATAGTTATACTAGTAGTGGTAGTAGCAGTAGTAGTAGTATTATTAGTAGTACTAGTAGTAGTAGCTTTAGTTGTCATGTAGCAGTAGCAGCAGTAGTAGTAGTAGTAGTTATAGTAGTAATAGTAGCAAGAGTAGCTGTAGTCATAGTAGTAGTAGTAGAAGTAGTCATAGTAGTAGTAGTAGTAGTAGTAGTAGTAGTGGTAGTAGTAGTACTAGTAGCGATAACAGCATAAGTAACAGTAGTAATAGTAGTAGTTGTTGTTGTTGTAGTAGTAGTAGTAGAAGTAGAAGTAGTAGTAGTAGTAGTAGTAGAAGTAGAAGTAGTAGTAGTAGTAGTAGTAGTAGAAGTCATATTAGCAGTAGCAGTAGATGTAGTAGGAGTAGTAGTTGTAGTAGTACTTGTAGCGGTAGTAGTTGTAGTAGAAGTAGTAGTAGTTGTAGTAGTAGTCGTAATACTAGTTATTGTAGTAGTGATAGTAGTAATAGTAGTAGTTGTTATTGTTGTTGTAGTAGTAGTTGTAGCATTCGTAATAGGAGTAGGGGTAGTAGTAGAAGTAGCAGTAGTAGCAGCAGCAGCAGTAGTAGTAGTTGCAGTTGTTGTTGTTGTTGTTGTAGTAGTAGTAGTAGTAGTAGTGCTTGTTGTAGTAGTTGTAGTCAAAGTTGAAGAAGCGAAAGCTGAAGTAGCTATAGTAGTAGTAGGAGTAGTGGCCATAGTATTAGTAATAGCAGATGTAGTATTTGTAGTAGACATAGCAGTAGTAGCAGTTAATGTCTTAGAAGTAGCAGTTGTAGTAGTAATAGTGGTGGAAGTGGTAGTACTAGAAGTAGTGATAGTAATACTAGTACTAGTAGTAGTAGTCAGAGTAGGAGCAGAAGTAGTTGTAGTAGTAGCAGTAGTAGGAGTAGCAATAGTAGTTGCAATAGTAGTAGTAGTAGCAGTCGTTTTAGTAGTAGTTGTTGTTGTTGTAGTAGTAATTGTAGTTGTAGTGCTATTAGTGGCAGCAGTAGGAGTAATAGCATTAGTAGTGGTAGTAGTAGTAATAGTAGTTGCGGTAATAGGATTAGTAGTAATAGGAATCAAAGAAGTAGCAGTAGCCATAGTAGTAGTAGAAGTAGTTGTAGTAGCAGTAGTAGTAGTGAAAGTAGTATTAGTAGCCGCAGTAGTAGTGGTATTAATAATAGCTATAGTTGTAGTAGGAGTAGCAATAGCAGCAGTAGTACTAGTGGTAGTAGTAGTAATAGTTTAGTAGTTGTAGTAGTAATAATAATAGCAGCTATAGCAAAAGAAGTAGTCATAGTAGTTGTAGTTGCAGTCATAGTTGTAATTGTAGTCATAGTAGTAGTAGTAGCAGTAGTATTTGTAGCAGTAACAGTAGTAGTAGTAGTAGTAATAGTAGTAGTAGTAGCAGTGGTAGCAGTACTAGTTGTAGTTGTAGAAGCAGTAGCAATGTAGTATCAGTAGTAGTAGAAGAAGTATTCGTATTAGTAGCAGAAGCAAGAATAGTAGTAGTTGTATTAGTAGTCATAGTAGCAGTCATACTATTAGTACCAACAGTAGTAGTGATAGTTGTAGTAGAAGCAAAAGTAGTAGTAGTAGAAGTACTAGCAGAAGCAGCAGCAGCAGCAGCAAAAGTAGTAGTAGTAGGAGGAGTAGTAGTAGCTGTGGTAATATTAGTGGTAGCAGTAGCAGCATAAGTGGCAATAGTAGCATTAGTAGTAGTAGTAGTTGCAGAAGTAGTGGTATTAGTAATAATAATAGTTGTTCTTGTAGTAGTAGCAGCAGTTGGAGTAGTGGGAGTGGTAGTCATTGTAGTTGTAGTACTAGTAATTGCAGTTGTGCTAGTATCAGCAGTAGTCGTGGTAGTAGTAGTCACAGTAGTTATAGTAGCAGAAGTAGTAGTAGTAGTAGCTATAGTAGTATTACTAGGAGTGGCAGTAGCAGTAGTAGTAGTAGCAGTAGCAGTAGTAGTAGTCGCTGTAGAGGTTGTTGCTATAGTACTAGTTGTAGTAGTAGTAGTAGTAGAAGAAGTAGTAGTACAAGTAGTAGTAGTAGTAGTAGCAGTAGTGGTAGTAGATGTAGTATAGTAGTTGTATGAGTAGTAGTAGTTGTGATTTTTGTAGCTGTAGCAGGAGAATTTGTAGTAATTATAGTAACAGCAGTAGTAGTCTTATTAGTAGGAGTTGTAGTATTAGTCATAGGGGTAGTAGTAGTATTAGTACTAGTAATGGTTGTAGTAGGAGTAGTAGTTATTTTAGTGGTCGTAGTTGTAGTGGTAGTAACTGTAGTAGTAGTATTATTAGTAGTAACAGAAGTGGTAGTAGGAGTAGTAGTAATTCTAGTAGTGCCAGTTGCAGTAGTCATGTAGTAGTAGAAGCAATAGTAGCTGTAGTAGAAGTAGCAGTAGTAGTAGCAGAGAAAGTCATAGTAGTACTAGGAGCAGTAGTAGTTGTAGTAGAAGTAGTAGTAGTAGGAGTACTAGCAGCAGCTAAAATTATAGCAATAGTAGTGGTAGTAGTAGCAGTAGTAGTAATAATAGTAGTAGTAGTAGTAGTAGGCCTACTACAATTATTACTACTTCTAATACTACTACTACTGCAGTGTAGTAGTAATAGTAGTAGTAGTGGTAGTAGTAGTCATCGTAGTTGTAATATCAATAGTAGTAGTAATAGTAGTCATGTTAGTAGTAGTAGCTGTAGTAGTAGTAGTCGTGGTATTCGTAATAGTAATTGTTATAGTAGCAGTTGTAGTATAAGTATTTGTAGTTGTAGCTGCAGATGTAGTACTAGTAGTTGCCGTAGTAGTAATATCAGTAGTAGTGGTAGTAGTAATCATAGTAGTGGTAGTAGTAGGAATAATTATAATAGTAGTCATAGTAGTAGTACTAGTAGTAGTAGTAGAGTAGTAGTAGTAGTAGTAGACGTAGTAGTAGTAGTAGTAGTAGTAGTAGTAGTAGTAGCAGTAGTAGTTGGAGTAGTAGTAGTAGTGGTGGTAGTAGTACTAAAAGGAGTTGTAATAGTTGTAGCAGTAGTAATAGAAGCAGCAGCAGCGACAATAGTAGTGGTTGTAGTACTAGTAGTAGTAGGAGGAGGAGGAGTAGTAGAAGAAGTCACAATAGAAGCAGTAGAAGTAGTAGCAGTAAGAGTAGTAGTAGTAGAAGTAGGTGTAGTAGTAATAGAGGTAGTAGTAGTAGTAGTTGCAGAAGCTATAGTAGTTATAATAATAGTAGAATTACTAAGTAATAGTAGCTATAGGCGTAGTAGTGATAGCATTATTAATGATAGTAGTTGCTGTAATAGTAGTAGTTTGAGTAGTAGTAGTAGGAGCAGCAGCAGCAGCAACATTAGGTAGTAGTAGTAGTTGTTGTTGTAGTAGTAGTACCAATAGAAGTAGTAGCTATAGTAGTACAAGTAGCATTAATAGTAGTAGTATTAGCATTAGTAGTAGTAGTAGTAGCAGTAGCAGTTGTAGTAGTAACAGCAGCTGAAGAAATTGTACTAGCTACAGTAGTAGAAGTAAATGTCATTATTGTGGTAGTAGCAATAGCTGTAGCAGCAGCAATAGTAGTAGAAGTAGCAGTAGTAACAGAAGCAGTAGTGAAAGTAGTTTTACTAGTAGTAGTCGTATTTGGAGTAGGAGTTGATGTAGTAGTAGTTGTAGTAGTAGTAGTAGTGGTGGTCGTAGTAGTAGTAATAGTAGTAGTAGCATTAGTAATTGTGGTAGAAGTACTAGTAGTAGTAGTTGTTGTTGTTGAAGTAGAAATAGTAGTAGTATTCGTAGTAGTATTAGTAGTAGTATTAGTAGTAGTTGGAATAGTAGTAGTGGTACTAGTAGTAGTTGTAGTAGTAGTAGTAGTAGTAGTATTAGTAGTAGTAGTAGTAGTAGTAGTAGGAGTAGCAGTAGAAGAAGTTGTAGCAGTAGTAATAGTAGCAGCAGTAGTAGTGGTAGCAGCATTAGCGGGAATAGAAGTAGTTGTAGTAGTAGTAGTGGTGGTCGTAGTAAGTGGGGTCGTAGGAGTAGTAGTAGAAGAAGTAGCAGTAGAAGCAGTAGAAGTTGTAGCAGTAATAGTAGCAGTACTAGTAGTAGTAGGAGTCGTAGTTGTAGGAATAGTAGTTGTTGTTGTTGTTGTAGTAGTAGCAGTAGTAGTAATAATAGTAGTATTAGTAATAATAGTAGGAGTAGTGGTAGTAGTAATAGTGTTATTAAAAGTAGTAGGTGTACTAGTAGCAGTAATTGTAGTAGTAGTAGTAGTCATACCAGAACAAGCAGCAGAAATAGTAGTAGTATTAGTATTTGTAGCAGCAGTAGTTGTAGTAGTAGTTGTAGTTATAGCAATAGCAGTAGCAATAGTACTAGCTGTAGTAGTAGAAGTATATGACATTGTTGTAGTAGTAACAGTAGTAGTTTTAGCAGCAGCAGCAGTAGTAGTAGAAGCAGCAGCAACATTAATAGCAGCAACAACAGCAGTTGTAGTAGTAGCGGCAACAGCAGCAGGAGTGGTAGTAGTAGAAGTAGTTGTAGTAGTACTCGTAGTCCTTGTCGTCGTAGTAGCAGTAATAGTAGTAGTAATAATAGTAGTAGTATTAGCAGTAGTAGTACAATAGTAGAAGTAGTAGTCAGTATTGTACAAGTTGCAGTAATTGTCGTAGGAGTAGTATTAGTCGTAGTAATATTGGTCATCATAGTAGTAGTAGTAATACTCATAGTTTTAGTAGTAATGGTCAGTGTAGTAGTAGTTGTTGTTATTGTTGTAAGTGCAATAGTAGTAGTAGTAGTTTAAAAGCAACTGCAGTAGTAGGAGCAATAGTAGCAGTAGTAGTCACAGCAACTATAGTTGTAGTAGAACTAGTATTTGCGGCCACAGCAGTATTAGTTGTAGTGTTATAGTCGTACTAGCAGTCATTGTAGTAGTAGGAGTGGTTGTAGTATTAGAAGTAGTTGTAGTAGTAGTAGCTGGAGCAATTGTTGTAGCAGTAGTAGCAGCAGCAGCAGTTGTAGCAATAGCCATAGGAGTAGTAGTAGTTGTTGTAGTTGTAGTAGAAGTAGTTGTTGTAGCAGCAAAATTAATAGCAATAGAAGTAGCAGTTATTATTGTGGAAGTTGTAGCAGTAGTAGTAGCAGTAGTTGTTATAGTAGTTATAGTCATTGTAGCAGTAGTTGTAGTAGCTGTAGTAGTAGTTGTTGTTGTTGTTGTAGCAGTAGCAGTAGTAGTAGGAAAAGCAGTAGTAGTAGTTGTAGAAATTGTAGTACTTGTAGTATTACTAGTAGTAGTAGTAGTAATTTTAGTAGCAGTAGTAGTAGTAGCAGTAGCTGCAATAGTAGTAGCAGAAGTAGTAGTAGATGTTGTTGTTGTAGCAGTAGTAGCAGTAGTAGTAGTAGTAGTTAATGTGGTAGTAGTAGTTGTTGTTGTAGTAGTAGCAATTGTAGCAGCAGCCGGATGAGTAGTAGTAGTAGCAATAGCTATTGGTGCAGTAGTAGTAGTGGCAGTAGCCGTAATAGTAGTTGCGATAGTTGTGTTAGTTGTAGTAGTAGTAGCAGTAGCAGTAGTGGCAGTAGTAACAGTAGTAGCAGTAATAACAGTAGTAGTATTAGTAGTAGCGATAACTGTAGCAATAGTAATAGTAGTAGTAGCAGCACTATTAGCAGTAGTAGCAGCAGTAGTAGTAGAATTAGTTGTAGCAGCAAGAGCAGCAGTAGCAACTGTAGGGGTAGTAGTAGTAGTAGTAGTAGCAATAGTAGTAGTAGTAGCCGAAGTAGTTGTAGCTGAAGTAGTAGTAGCAGAAGTCGTAGTTGTAGGAGATGTAGCAGTACTTGTTATTGTGGAAAAGTTGTAGTTGTTGTAGTTGTTGTGGGAGTTATAGTTATAGTAGTAGTTGTTGTAATAGTAGGAGTAGTAGTAGTAGTAGTAGCAGTAGTAGCAGAAGTAGTAGTAGTAGTCGTAGTGGTAGTCATAGTCGTAGTTTCAGTAGTAGCAGTAGCAGTAGTAGTAGCAGTAGTAGCAGAAGCAGTAGAATTAGTAGTAGTAGTAGTGAAAGGATTGAAAGTCGTACCCATAGTTGTAGCTGAGGTAGTTAAAGCAGATGTGGCTATAGTAATAGTAGTAGTAGTAGTAGAACCAAAAGCAGTCTAGTTGCAATAGTTGTAGTAGCAGTAGAAGAAGTAATAGTAGTAATAGCAGTAGTAGTATTAATGGACATAAAAGTAGTGGCAGTAGTAGCAATAGTAGTGGCAGGAGTAGTAGTAGTAATAGGAGCAGCAGTAGGAGGAGTAGTAGTAGTAGAAATAGTTGTAGTAGTAGTTACAACAGCAATAGAAGTAGTAACAGTAGCAGTAGACATAGTAGTAGTAGCAGCCACAGTAGTTGTTGTTGTTGTAGTAGTAGTAGTAGTACCAGTAGTAGGACGGTAGTGGTAGTAGTACCAGTAGAGGTAGTAGTAGAAGTAGTAGCCATAGAAGTTGTAGCGGCAATAGCAGTAGTAGTGGTAGCGATACTAGTAGTAGTTGTTGTTGTAGTAGTAGCCGTAGCAATTGTAGTAGTTGTAGTTGCCGCAGCAGCAGTAGCAGAAGCATTAGTAGAAATACTAGTAGTCGGACTAGTGGTTGGAGTAGTAGTATTAGTTGTAGTAGTAGTTGTAGTTTAGTAGTAGCAGCAATAGTAGTAGCAGCAGTAGTTGTTGTGGTAGTTGGAGGTGTCGTAGTAGTAGCAGTAGTAGTAATAGTAGTAGTAGTAGTAGTAGTAGTAGTAGTAGTAGTAGTAGTAGTAATAGTAGTAATTAAAGTAGTAGCAGTATTAGTACTAGGACGAGGAGGAGGAGCAGTAGTTACAACAGTAGGAATTTTTGTTGTAGTAGTAGTATAAGTAGTAGTTGTTCTAGTTGTATTGTAGCAGTAGTAGTCATAGTAGAGGTAGTTGTAGCAGTATTAAGTGTTGTAGTAGTTGTAGTAGCAGCAACAACAGTAGTAGTAGTAGCTTGAGAAGTGCAAGTAGAAGTAGTAGTAGTTGTTGTTGTTGTAGTATTAGTAGCAGGAGTAGTAGTAGCGACATTAGTATTAGTAGTAACAGCTGGAGTAGTAGTTGCAGAAGTAGTAGTAATAGTAGTATTAGTTGCAGTAGTATGAGTAGTAGTTGTTGTTCTTGTTGTTGTAGTAGTAGTGTAACAGAATTAGTCATAAGAGTGGAAGAAGGAGTAGTAGTAGTGGTAGTAGTAATAATAGTATTAGTAGCAGTAGTAGAAGCAAGTCCTTTAATAGTTGTAGCAGCAATAGTAGTAGGAGAAGTAGTAGCAATAGTTGTAGTAGTAGTAGTAGCAATAATGTAATAGTCATTATAGTAGCAGTAGTGGTTGTAGTAGTAGTAGTAGCTGTACCAGTACTAGTAGTAGTAGGAGGAGGAGGAGTAGTAACAGTTGTGGCAGTAGTAGCTGTAGCAACAGTAGTAGTCGTAGTAGCAGCAGTTGTAGTAGCAGTAGCTGTAGCAGTAGATGCCGTAGTTGTAGTAGTAGTAGCAGTGACAATAGTAGTAGTGGTAGCAGTAGTAGAAGTAGCAACAGTAGTGGAAGTAGTAATTGTAGTAGAAGTAGTAGTTGTTGTAGAAGTAGTACTAGGAGCAGTAGGAGCCATAGCAACAGTAGTAGTAGTAGTAATTGGCACAATAGTAGCAGTAGTACAAGTTGTAGAAGTAGGAGTAGTTGTAGTAGTAGCAGTAGTAGTAGTAGTAGTAATGGTAGCAGTAGTAGTTGCAGTAGTACTGGTGGCAGTAGCAGTTGTAGTAGTACTAGTGGCAGTAGCAGTTGTAGTAATAGCTGTTGTAGTAGTTGTAGTATTGGCATTAACTATAGTAATAGAAGTATTAGTAGCCTCAGAAGTACGAACAACAAAAGTTGTAGCAATAGCTGAAGTAATAGCAGCAGTAGCAGTAGTAGCAGTAGTAGTAGTTGCAGTAGAAGTAGTAGTAGCAGTAGAAGTATTCGTAGTAGTAGTGGTAGTAGGATATGTTGTTGTAGTAGTAGAAGTAGTTCTAGTAGTAGTCCGTGAAGTAGTGAGGGTAGTAGTAGTATTTGGAGTTATGGTAGTAGTAGTAGAACTGGTTGTAGTATTAGTAGCAGTAGCATTATTAGTAGCAGGAGTAGAAGTTGTAGTAATAGTAGTAGTAGTAGTAGTAATATACAAAAAGAAGTGGTACATGTTATAGTAATAGTTATAGTAGCAATGGCAACAGAAGCAGGAGCAGCAACAGTAGTAGTAGCTGCAGTCGTAGTAGTAGACGCAGGAGTAGTGGTAGTCGTCATAGTAGTATTAGTAGTACTCATAGTAACAGTAGTAGAAGTAGTAGTAGGAGCAGGAGCAGTGGTAGTTGGAGCATTAGTCGTAGTAGTAGTAGTACTAGTAGTCATAGTAGTAGTAGTAGTAATAGTAGAAGTTGCAATAGTGACAGTAGTAGTAGTTGTTGTTGTAATAGCCACAATAGAAGCATAGCAGGTGCAGTAGTAGTAGTAGTGATTGTAGAAATAAAAGCAGTAGTAGTAGAAGTAGTAGCAGTAGAAGTAGTAGTAGCAGTACTAGTAGTTGTAGTAGTAGTAGCAGCAGCAATGGTAGTAGTAGTAGTAGTAGTAGTTGTCGTAGTAGTTGTTGTAGTATTAGTAGTAGTAATAGTGGTATTTGTAGTACTTGTAGTAGTAGTATTAGTAATAGTCATAGTTGTAGAAGTGGTAGAGTAGTAGTAGGAGTAGTAGTTTTCGCTGTATTAGTAGTTGTAGTAGGACAAGTTGTAGTAATTATAGTAGTAGTAGTAACAGTAGTAGTGGTAGGACTTGTAGTAGTTATAGTAGTTTTTGTAGGAGTTGTAGTAGTATTAGTAGCAGTAATAGTAGTGGCAGTAATAGCAGTAGTTGCAGTAGGGGTAGGAGTATTAGTAGTAGTAGTAGTTGTAGTACTATTAGTTGTAGTAATAGTAGTAGATGTAGGAGTAGTAGTAGTTCTAGTAGAGGTGGTAGTAGTAATAGTGTAGTAGTACCAGTAGTAGTAGTAGCAGCAATTGTCATAGTAGTAGTAGTAGTAGGAGTAATTGTACGCACAGTAGTAATAGTAGTAGAAGTAGCAGTTGTATTAGTAGTAGTAGCATAGTAGTATTAGCAGTAGTAGCATAGTAGTATTAGCAGTAGTAGTAGTAGAAGTAGTAGTAGTAGTAGGAGTAGTGCGAGTAGTAGCAATAGCAGCAGCAGTAGTAGATGTATCAGTAGTAGTAGTTGTTTCAGTAGTTGTTGTAGTAGTAGTAGTAGAAGTAGTAGTAGCAGTAGTTGTAGTAATAGTAGGAGTAAGTAGTAGAAGTAGTAGTACTAGTAACTGCAGTAGTATTAGTAGTAGTAGTAGTAGTAGTTGTTGTTGTTGTTGTTTTTATTATTTTTGTTGTCGTAGTAGTAGTCGTAGTAGTAATTGTCATAGTACTAGTAGTTGCAGTCGTAGCGGCATCTGGAATAGTAATCGTAATAGTAGTAGTAGAAGAAGTAGTAGTAGCAGTATTAATAGTAGTAGCTGTACAAGTAGTAGTAGCAATAGAAGTAGTAGTAGTAGGAATAGTAGTCGAAGTAGCAGTAGAAGTAGAAGAAGTGGTAGTAATAGAAGTAGTAGTAGCAGTAACAGTACTAGTAAGAGTTGTAGTGGCGGTAGCAATTCAAGTAGTTATAGAAGTAGCGTAGTACTACTAGTAGTAGTAGTAATAGTAGTAGCAGTAATAGTAGTAGTAGTGGTAGAAGTAGTAGCAGTTGTAGTACAAGTAGTAGTAGTCCTAGTAGTAGTTGTATTTGTAGTAGTAGTCCTAGTAGTAGTAGCCATTGTAGTTGTCGTAGTAGCAGTAGCAGTAGTACTAGTTTTGGTAGTGGAAGTAGTTGTTGTTATTGGTGGGGTAATTATAGTAGTAAGAGTCATAGTAGTAGTAGTTGTGGTCATAGTTGTAGTAGTTTTAGTAGGTGTAGGCATCGGAGTTGGAGTAGTAATAGTAGTTGAAGTTGTAGTAGTAGTAGGAGTAGGTGATTTAGTAAGAGTAGCAACTCAAGTAGTTGGAGTAGTAGTAGTAGCAGATGTTAGTAATAGTAGTAGGAGTAGATGTAACAGAACAGTGATTGCAGTAGCAGTAGTAGTTGTAGTTGTAGTAGTAATAGCCATAGAAGGAGTAGTAGTAGCATTAGTAGTAGTAGTTGTAATAGTAATAGTATTAGTAGTATTAGTAGTAGTAGTAGTAGTCATAGTAGTGGTAGTAGCTGCAGCAACAATACTAGTAGTAGTAGTAGTAGTAGTAGTAGTAGTAGTAGTAGTAGTAGTAGTAGTAGTAGTAGTAGTAGTAGTAGTAATAGTAGTAGTAGTAGTAGCAACAATAGTCGTAGCAGTCGTAGTAGCACTAGTAGTAGTGATTGCAGGAGTAGTAACAAGAGTAGTAGTTGTAATCATAGTAGTAGCATCATCAGCAGCAGTAGGATTAGTAATAGTGGTAGTATTTGTGGTAGTAGTAGTAGAAGAAGTCGTAGTAGTAGTAGTATTAGCAACAACAACAATAGCAGTAGTAGCAATAGCAATAGTAGTAGAAGTATCAGTAGAAGTAGTAGTGGTAGTAGTAGTAGAAATAGTAGTAGTTATAGAATCAGCAATAGTAGTAGTTGTAGTAGTAGTAGAAGTAGCAGCAGCAATAGTAGCAACAGTAGTAGCAGTAATAGCAGTAGTAGTTGTAGTCGTAGCAACAATAGCAGCAGCTGTAGCAGAAATAGTAGTTGTAGTTGTAGTTGTAGTAGCATTAGTGGTAGAAGTAGAAGCAACAGTAGCAGTTGTAGTAGCATTAGTAATAGCAATAATAGTAGTAGTTGTTGTAAGAGCAAGAGCAGTAGTAGTAGTCCTATTAGTAGTATCGGTAATAGTAGTGGTAGTAGCATCAGCAGCAGTAGTAGTAGTTGTTGCTATAGTGGTAGTAGTAGTTATAGTAAAGTAATAGTAGCAGTTGTGATAGAAGTATAGGTAGTATTAGCAGTAGTAGCAGTTGCAGTAATTATAGAAGTTATAATAGAAGTTGTTATAGTAGTAGGTGTAATAGTAGTAGTAGCGGCCCTAGTCGTAGCAGTAGTAGCACTAGTAGCTGTAGTAGTGGTAGTAGTAATAGCAGTAGTAGTAATAGTAGTGGTAGTAGGTGTAGTAATAGGAGTAGCAGTAGTAGTAGAAGTAGTATTAGTAGTAGTTGGAGTAGTAGTAGTAGTTGTTGTTGTAGTAGTAGTATTAGGAGTAGGACTATCAGTAGAAGTAGTAGTAGTAGTAATAGTAGCAACATTAGCAATGACAATATTAGTAGTTGTAGTAGTAGTAGTAGCCAGAGTAGTAGAATAAGTAGTTGTAGATTAGCAGAAATAGTAGCAATAATTGTAGTAGTAGTAGTAGTGGTAGGTGTAGTAGTAGTTGTAGGAATAGTAGTGGTAGTAGTAGTTGTATTAGGAGCTATAGTAGTAATAATAGTATTATTAGTAAAAATAGTAGTTGGAGGAGTAGTAGTAATAGTGTAATTTATAGTAGTAGTTGCAGCAGCAGTAGTAATAGTAGTAGTAGTAGTAGTAGTAGTAGTGGTAGTAGTAGTAGTAGTGGTAGTAGTAGTAGTAGTAGTAGCAGCAGTAGTAGGAGGAGGAGGAGGAGTAGGAGGAGGAGGAGTAGGAGGAGGAGGTGGAGGAGTAGTAGCTATAGTAGTAGTAGTACTTGTGGTAGTAGTTGTTGTAGTAGTAGCAATAGTAGTAGTAGTAGTAGTAGTAGTTGTAGTTGTAGTAGTCGTAGCAATAGTAGCAGTAGTAGTGGTGGTGGTAGTCACACTAGTAGTACCAGTAGTAGTAGTAGTAGTAGTAGTAGTGATAATAGTAGTACTAGTAGAAGTAGTTGTCATAGTATTACAAGTAGCAGTAATAATCGTATGAGTAGTTAGTAGTATTAGTAGCAGTAGTAGTTGTAGTGGTCAGTGCAGCTATAGCAGTAGTGCTGGTAGTAGTAGCAGAAGTAGTTGTCATTGTTTCCGTAGTAATAGTAGAAGTAATACTCATACTATCAGTAGTAGTGGTCATTGTAGTGGTAGTAGTTGTTGTCGTTGTAAGAGCAAAAGTAGTAGTAGTTGCAGTAGTATCAGTAGTAGTCACAGCAACTATAGTTGTAGTAGCACTAGTACTTGCGGCAATAGCAGCAGTAGTAGGAGGAGGAGGATGAGGAGTAGTAGTTATGCTAGTAGTAGTTGTAGTAGTAGTTGTAGTAATGGTAGTTGTAGTTGTAGTAGTAGCAGGAGAAGTGCTTGTAGAGGGACTAGTTATTGTGGTAGTAGTAGTAGTAGCAGTCGTAGTAGTGGTGGTAGTAGTACTAGCAGCAGTAGTAGTAGAAGTAGTAGTAGTAGTAGTAGTAGTAGCAATAATGGGAGTAGTAGTAGTAGTACTAGTACCGACATTAGTTGTAGTAGTTATAGCAGGGGTAGTAGTTGCAATAGTAGTCGTCATAATATTATTAGTAGTAGTAGTATTAGTAGTAGTTGTTGTTCTTGTTGTGGTAGTAGTAGTGTAGCATAATTAGTAGTAGGAGTGGAAGTAGGAGTAGTAGTAGTAGTAGTTATAGTAATAGCAGTAGCAGTAGTAGTAGTAGTAGTAAAAGTAGTAGTAGTAGAGGTTATGGTAACTGTAGTAGCAATAGCAGTAGTAGTACTAGTAGTAGCAGTAGTAGTAGTGTTATTAGCAGCAGTAGTTGTATTAGTAGTAGTAGTAGTATTTGTAGTAGTAGTAATATTAGTAGCAGTATTACAAGATGTAGTAGTAGTAATAACAGTAGTGGTAATAGAAGCAATATTAGTAGTAATAGAAACCATAGCACTAGTTACGATAAGAATAGTAGTAGCCGCAGTTGTTACAACAGCAGTAGTAGTAGTAGTCGCAGTAGTAGCAGTAATAGTAGCAGTAGTGGTAGTATTATGAGTTGCAGTAGTGTTAATAGTGCTAATAGTGCAGTAGTAGCAGCACCAGTAGGTGTCACAATATTAGTAGTAGTAGTTAAAGTAGCAACAGTAGCAGTGGAAGCAATAGTAATAGCAGTAGTAGTAGTATCAGCAACAACATCAATAGTAGTAGTAGCAGTTGCAGTAGAAGAACTAGTAGTAGTAGTTGCTGTAGTAGTACTAGTAGAAGCATTAGTAGTTGTAGTCGCAATTGTAGCAGTAGTAGCAGTTGTATTAGTAGGAATACCTACAATAATAGTAGCAGCAATAGCAGTCAAGGTAATAGTAGCAATAATTCTAGTAGTATAGTGGCAGTAGTGTAATAGTTATTACAGTAGTAGTTGTTGTAGTAGTAGTAGTAGCAATAGTAGTACAAGTAGTAGTAGGAGTAGTAGCAATAGTACCAGCAGTAGTAGGAGCAGCAGCAGTTGCATAATAGTAGCAGCAGCTGCAGATGTTGTAGTAGTAGTAGTAATTGAAGAAGTAGCAGCAGTAGTAGAAGTTGTAGCAGCAATAGCAGTACTAGTAGTAGTAGAACTAGTAGTAGAAGTAGTAGCAGCAGTAGTAGGAGCAAACGTTGTGGCAGAAGTAGGAGTAGTAGTTGTAGGAACAGTTGGAGTAGGAGCAGCAGCAGTAGTAGTAGTAGTAGGTGCAATAGTAGTAGTAGTACCCATTCTAGCAGTAGTACTAGTTGCTGAAGTTCGAGTTGTAGTAGCAGCAGCAGCAGTAGTAGTATTAGCAGCAGTAGTGCTATAGCAGTAGCAGTTGTCGTAATGCCAATTGTAATAGTAGCAGTTGCAACACTTATTGCAGTAGTAGAAGTACTACTACAACAACTAATATTGCTTACACTACTACTGCTACTCCCATTGCTACTACCACAACTACTATTGATTCTACTACTGTTGCTGCAACTCCAACTGCTACTACTACACCACCTACTACTACTCCTTCTCCGACATCTACTTAAACTAGTACTCCTACTACTACTACTGCTACTACTACTCCAACCACTACAACTACTGCTACCACTAGTACTACTACTACTATTGCAACTAGTACTGCTGCTACTACTACTACTACCACCATCGATACTGCTATTGCTACTACTCCTACTACAACAACTACTACAACTACTACTTGTACTACTACTCTTGCTGCTGCTACTACTACTACTACAATTATAACAATAACTACTACTACGACTATTGCTACTCTTACTACTACTACAACTATTACACCTACTACTGCTACTACTACTACGACTACGACTACTACTACTACTACTACTATTCCTACTACTGTTCCAACTCCTTCAACTACTACTACTACTATTATTATTAGTACGACTTCTGCTACTACTACAACTACTACTAATTTTGCTCCTCCTCCTTCTCCTACTACTACTGCTGCTACTGCTACTAATGCTACTAACACTACTACTATGACTACTGCTATAGCTGCTACTACTACTATTGCTGCTACTAATGCAACTAATACTACCACTATGGTTACTATTACTGCTACTACTTCTACTTCTACTACTACTGCTGTAGCAGCTGCTGCTGCTACTACTACTGCTACTGTTGCTGCTGCTGCTACTACTTCTACTCCTACTACTACTGCTTCTGTGGCTACAAATACAATTACTACTACTATTACTTCTTCTACAGCTACTACTACTACTACTGCTACAAATACTACTGCTACTTCTGCCACTACTATGACTACTACAACCGCTACTCCAACTACTACTTCTCGTACTACTATTCCTACTACAACTCCTCCTACTACTACTAGTACTACTACTACTACGACAACTACTACTACAACTCCTACCACTACTACTAATACTGCTACTACTAATACCACTGATACTACTATCACAACTTTTGCTGCTATTACTGCTGCTGCTGCTGCTACAGTACTAATACAATTGTTACCACTGCTACTACTACTACTATAACTGCTACTCCCAGTGCCATTGCTACTAGTACTACAACAACAACAACAACAACTACTACTACCACCACCACTCCTGCTTTAACTACAACTACTAATATTGCTCCTTCTCCTACGCCGACTACTACTCCTACTACTACAACTACTACTTCTACAAACACTACTACAACTACTACAGCTACTACTACTGCTGCTGCTGCTGCTGCAGCAACTGTTATTGCTATACTACTACTACAACCACTACTACTATTGCTACTACTACTGCTACTTTCGCAACTACTACTGCTGCCGCTGCTACTGCTGTGGCTACTACTACTACTACTACTACTACTATTACTACCACAACTATGATTAGTCCTACAACGACTACTACTACAACAACAACTACTACTACTAGTACTACTACTCCTATAATTACAACAACTACTACTACTTCCACTACTACTGCAACTTATACAACTACTTCTACTACTATTACTATTACTACTAGCAGTACTACTTCTACTACTAT
>RXID01014759.1:0-74630 GCA_005019695.1 Trichopus zeylanicus subsp. travancoricus
TGGTAACTGTGAACTTTTAGCCCATATGTCTGAAGCATGGGAAAAATCCATTCAGGAGGGGTATGAACGTTCCCGAACCTCTAGCCTTGAGTATCTTGACCTTGCTTTAGTAACAAAATTTTCCACCAACCAACTAGCTCACAATTTGTCTGTTATTTACGACAAAACCTGTATTGCATCAAGAGTTAACTTAAAGAATTTAAAATAACTCTTTGAACTACATCAAGCTTGTACACAAGAGATCTCGAGGCTCGAGATTTCTCTGAAGACTTTAGCAACTGCAGTCCTAGACAGCAGGCCCCTTTCAAAACAAGAGGCCCGAGGACTCGTACTTGAGGCGTTCAGGCAACAACCCCAGCAAAGAGAACCAGGCGACAGCCTTGAACGGCTGGACAAGCTTCTCCAACAGCACGAGAGGTGCACGTGAAGGCCTCAGGAGGCACGAGGCAAACTAAGGGTCTTTCGGGATGCTTACCAGATACTTGCTGAGGAAGTGCAAAAGCTTGGAGGCGATGGCCCCAGGAACCAACACCCAGTTGGTTTACAAAGGGCTACCTATCCCAGCACCATCTCCGATGTTCGAAGATCAGATTCGGGGATACCGGAGGAGCCACAGGCACCTTCATACGGCTCAACAAACAACCAGGAGAATGGGTAGACTCCTGATGGGAAGAAACACCCCGCAAGACACACTAGAGCAGCAGATCGATCCTCAGGTGCAATTAAAGCTATCAATGCAGGAGAGAGCTGCCATAGTTCCAGCGGAGGTTCTGTACCACTCCCGGAAGGACGACGTGCACCATCGGGTGTACACACATAGATCAGAGGAGGCAATCCTCTGTGTTGACAGTAACCAGGTAGACCTCCCATTCATACAGGAGGAAAGCTACCATCAACTACGGCAAAGCGGGATGCAATACATATACCTCGGTGTGCTGCAACTTCGACTCCAAATCCTACACCGGCAGGAGGTTGGTACAATGGCTCTGGTCATCTTCCGCGACAACCGGTGGGAAGGAAACAAAGCACTACTGGCCACGATGGAGGTGGACCTAGCAAAAGGCAGTCAACTGGTATACGTTCTACCAAATGTCATAATGACTGTCAAGGACTTCTACAAGCACGTACAAGTCTCTATCCTAACTAAGGGATACGAGAACTGGCAAAGTGGTGAGTCCAATTTATTAATCACTAGAGGCATGGTAGGAAGGCTCTCGAATACCCCAAACGGAGGCTTTGCCTACGAAATTCAAGGAGTCGTCGACTACCTAGCAAGCCACGGAGTACACGCCCTCCCAGGACGTAGGTACTCAGCAGAGGCGCTGCAAGGGCGCAGCTGGACTGTCCGGCCAACGAAGCTCTCCGCACCAACTCAACCTGAGGAGGTCATGAGCAGGAGCCTCCTTGATGGAAGCATCTCTCTGCGGTTCGGAAGCTACAAGCCGGCAGAAACGCCAAGAAGATCCTGCTACCTCCCAAGAGATGAGGAGGCATTCAATGATGAAGAGGAGCTCAAAACTCCTCATATACTGGCCATCCTACTGAAGGAAGATGAAGAAGATGAAGAGGAAAGTGACGACGAAAGTTACTTTCATCAGCTCTGCAAAGAGGGGTTCCCTGAAGGAGAAGGAGAGATGGAATACCCAATCAGAGCTCCAAAGTGGGATGTATATCCCGACGAGGACGAAGATCCTCCTAAAGGCAGAAGGGATGTGCTTTCCCAACAACCAGATGAAGTCTGGGACACACTAGGGGAGCCTAGTGGGAGGTATGACTACTATGTCAAATACACTCCCCCGGAGTCATTCTACTATGGCCCCCCCGAACCAACTGGATGGGGAGACGAAGATGATGAGAAAGAACCTGATGAGGAGGAACCAGCCAACATACCTTCTGAGAGGCATAAGGAAGAAGGTAACACTTGTCCCCCTCATAATGCTAATGTTATTACAGCAGGCATTGAAGAGGAAGTACCGGAGATGGAGTACCCTGCCCTGCGGAAACTAGCCCAAAGGCTATCTGAGAGGTTGTACACAAGTACACTAACCTCGGCAACATCTCCGAGCGGGCCGTACATGCCCCCCACAGATGCTTCAATGGAACCAAGACCCCCAGGTTACCCACCAGCGGCCAACACGACTCCAGCAATATCCAGAATAACAACGGAGTCTGGGCAGCGGAACCAAGGAAGTTTCCAAAGAGGCTTCAACAATGAAAGGTGGACCCTACCGTCCACACAGCAGAATGAAGGAGCCCTCTTGATAATACCCGAACAGCTCAGGCTATTTGACGAAACATTTGCAAGATGGGAAACCATCACGAGGAATCATGTTGCCGCGCAAGGATTCACTGATGCGCGAGACAAGATTGAATACATGGAAAACCTCCTAGGGGAAATAGCCAGGCTTGCATGGGTGCAATGGCGTATGCTATATGGCGCAGAATACCAAGCCATTATTGCAGCCGGAGGAGGAAGGGATGGCACTCAAAACACCCTTTCCCAGATGAGAAGGGTCTTCTCATTGGAGGATCCAGCCCAAGGTTCAACCTTGGCTCAAGACACGGCATACCGGGACTTGGAAAGACTTTCATGTACAAACATGAAAGATATCCTTTTATACATGAATGACTACCTCAGGTTAGCTACCAAAACTGGAAGGTTGTTTATAGGAACGGAGCTATCTGAGAAGTTCTGGTTAAAAATGCCGGGAGACATTGGCCGAAGAATGAAGGCGGCCTTCGATCAGAGGTATCCTGGAGTAAACATCGGGGTAATACCCAGGATACTATTTGCCTACAAATACCTGGAGGAGGAATGCAAAGACGTCACATTCAAAAGATCCCTCAAGGATCTTTCCTTCTGTAGCAAGATCCCGATCCCAGGCCACTACACCACAGAAAAGAATTACGGGGTCAGAAAGGCGAAGACATACAAAGGAAAGCCGCACGACACCCATGTGCGCATTGAGAGAAGGAAGCACCTTGTGCGCAACAGACGCTGCAAGTGCTACCTCTGCGGAGACATGGGGCATTTCGCCAGAGAATGCCCTAATGATAGAAAGAACGTAAAACGGGTTGCCATCTTCGAGCAACTAGATGTTCCAGATAATTATGACTTAATATCTGTGCAGGAAGGAGAGGACCAGAGTGATGCCATATACAGCATCTCAGAAGGGGAGGATCCTCAGAACCTCCACAACTCCCTCCGCCCACTCATACAAAATGAAGTCATATATGTTCTACAGGAACTCGAGGAAGGATGCCAACCGCAAAAGGAAGGGTGCACTAGGCATAACAATGGGCAAAGCTTCATTACCCCAACAACAAGTACTTCTCCCCTGGCACAAGAGGAGTACCCAGCAAAGCCCGTAGGAGCGGCGGTTCTAACCTCCGGAAGGGGCCCAGAGGAGAAACTACACTACCTCGCATTCAGCCTAGATGGAAAAACCTACCATCTTCATGATGAGGTACTACTAGCGCCAGAATCGATATATGAAAATCCCTATGTAATTATGATCAAGGGGATTTTCCAAGACAAAGAAGGACAGGTGTCCCTCATAGGACAATGGTTGTACCGCCCAAAGGAAGCACTCACAGAAGATGGGAGTCCAAGAGAATCCAGGGATACAAGGAAACTTTTCTATAGTTTCCATACTGAGGTAATCCCTGCAGAGAGCGTCATGCACAACTGTGTGGTTCACTACATCCCGCAGGGTGAGCAAGTACCAAGGCGTACAGAGTACCCGGGATTCATCATACAAGAGCTCTACGACCACACCAATGGAATTCTCAAGGACATAGCATGTGCAGACTATGACAAAGAGCAGCAATCTGAAATCAATCTGCTTATCAAAAAAATAAGGGAGCACCTGACAGGCTCCATGCAAGACAGATGGCCAAAGGCATGCAACACAGAACCCACAGCCGGACGACGGTGGGCACCGACACCAACGCAACTGCGGATACTCAACAGCCTTTTCCGTCAAAGCGACAGGCCCCCTAGAAAGAAGCAAACACAGGACCTGACTTGGGCGCTAAGACTACATGGACCAATCTCTGAAGCCAACATCCACAAATGGTTCATGAACAAGAGAGCGCGAGTCAAGCAGACGCAGGCAATACCTACCATTGTCCCAGTAGCAGGCGGAGCGTGGTGGGAAGTATAGTAGCTAATACAGGAAAGTAGAATCCTGTTGTACAGTACAGTAGCAGCTAGAGCTACGAAATAAGAAGTCAAAGCCTAGCAAGAGGACGAGCCTAGCCAAAGGACGAGCTACCCAGCCTATGACAGCGACGTCTTTTGGAGTCTTCTGTAAAGGCTATGCCTTAGGATAAAGGCTACGCCTTAGGATAAGATCTCTTTTGGAGTCTTTTGTAAAGGCTACGCCTTAGGATATAAAGGCTACGCCTAGGACAAGACTTCCCTTGGAGTCTTATGTAAAGGCTATAGGCCTACTCTAGTATAGGTAACTATTATGCTGATGTAAGCGCTTAGCTCATACCACCAGCTGATGTGAGCGCTTACATCACCGTGCCCTCTATATAAGGGGCACGCCTCCATTGTAAATCATCATTGTAGAAATCTTAGAAATCGCAAAAACTTGAGAAATAGCAATAAGAATCCGAGAGTTTCTCCATATCTTCTCCTTATTTCTTGTTGCTACTTTCCTCCTTGAAAAAGAACTTTCGCGACCTCGAACACTTCGGCGAGCATCGCCGGCGTTAGGAAGGTCGATTTCAGGAAGTGTAGTAGCTAATACAGGAAAGTAGAATCCTATTGTACAGTACAGGAGCAGCTAGAGCTACGAAATAAGAAGTCAAAGCCGAGCAAGAGGACGAGCCTAGCCAAAGGACGAGCTACCAGCCAATGACAGCGACGTCTTTTGGAGTCTTCTGTAAAGGCTATGCCTTAGGATAAAAAGGCTACGGGCCTTAAGGAAAGAGTTCTTTGGAGTCTTTGGTAAAGGCTACGCCTTAGGAATAAGAGGTCTATGCCTATTACAATACTTCCCTTGGAGTCTTGTGAAGGCTAGAGGCCTATACCCTAGTATAGGTAACTATTATGCTGATGTAAGCGCTTAGCTCATACCACCAGCTGATGTGAGCGCTTACATCACCGTGCCCTCTATATAAGGGGCACACCTCCATTGTAAATGATCATCGTAGAAATCTTAGAAATCGCAGAAACTTGAGAAATAGCAATAAGAATCGAGAGTTTCTCCATATCTTCTCCTTATTTCTTGTTGCTACTTTCCTCCTTGAAAAAGAGC
Organism: Trichopus zeylanicus subsp. travancoricus; assembly: GCA_005019695.1. NCBI lineage: Eukaryota > Viridiplantae > Streptophyta > Magnoliopsida > Dioscoreales > Dioscoreaceae > Trichopus > Trichopus zeylanicus. The sequence continues at coordinate 5,271 of RXID01014759.1, forward strand.
TTGCGCGACCTCGAACACTTCGGCGAGCATCGCCGGCGTTAGGAAGGTCGATTTCATGGTATCAGAGCTAGGTAAAGATATGGCGGAGTAGAACCCCCAAGATGTCAAGGTGCCAAGAGTGCGAGGTAAGGGTCGTACTTACCCAAATCCTGATCTTCACTACTGTGTTAAGATGTTGTGTTAAGATTTCATAAGTGCTGTCTTTTTCCTTTGTGGTAATTTGCGGCTTAGAATTAAGCATGGTTTTTACTGACTGGGTGAAGAGCTGTGTGTAAGGAAGAAGGACAGGTCCTAACTTGGCAGTGAAGGCGAGTGGCCGTGAGTAAGTCCAAGGGCACACCTGTATGATCCTGAAGCATTGCTTTAATCTAGTAAGGAATTGTCATGTTTAACCTAATACTGGAAGTTATCCTTGGGAAAATTATGGTAACTGTGAACTTTTAGCCCATATGTCTGAAGCATGGGAAAAATCCATTCAGGAGGGGTATGAACGTTCCCGAACCTCTAGCCTTGAAGATCTTGACCTTGCTTTAGTAACAAAAGTTTCCACCAACCAACTAGCTCACAATTTGTTTGTTATTTACGACAAAACTTGTATTGCATCAAGAGTTAACTTAAAGAATTTAAAACAACTCTTTGAACTACATCATGCTTCTCAATGACCTTACAAATAAAGACCAATACAGCCTCCCAGGGATCAATACTATTCTAAGGAGGGTAAGCCACAGCAAGGTCTACTCCAAGTTTGACCTGAAAAGTGGTTTCCATCAGGTGGCCATGCACCCGGATTCTATTGAATGGACCGCATTCTGGGTCCCCTCTGGCCTATACGAATGGTTGGTCATGCCGTTCGGCCTGAAGAACACCCCAGCCGTATTCCAACGAAAAATGGACCATTGCTTCAAAGGTACAGAAAACTTCATTACCGTCTACATTGACGATATTCTTGTTTTCTCACAGACAGAAGCAGAGCATGCCAAGCACCTGAACATCATGCTCGATATTTGTGAAGAGCATGGGCTCGTCCTGAGCCCTACAAAAATGAAGGTAGCGGTAACAGAAGTGGAGTTCCTAGGTGCCATCATCGGAAACCAAAGGATCCGGCTGCAGCCTCACGTGATCAAGAAAATCACGGAGGTACAAAATAAAGCACTCATGACCAAGAAGGGGCTTCGTTCCTGGTTAGGCGTCCTCAATTATGCCAGGAATTACATTCCCAACTTGGGAAGGCTCCTCAGCCCACTGTATGCAAAAACCAGCCCAACTGGAGAAAAGAAAATGAACCAACAGGATTGGGCTCTAGTGGGCCAGATTAAAAAATTAGTCCAGCAACTACCGGAATTGGAAGTACCCCCTACAGAGAGCTACATCCTTCTAGAAATGGATGGCTGCATGGAAGGATGGGGGGGCATCTGTAAATGGAAGCCGCAGAAATATGATCCAAAATCCGCAGAACATGTGTGTGCTTACGCAAGCGGGAAGTTTAACCCCATCAAATCCACTATCGATGCGGAGATCTATGCGGTAATGAACTCACTGGAAGCACGAAAGATCTACTATTTGGATAGAAAGGAACTAACGATTCGGACCGACTGCCAAGCTATAATTAGCTTCTTCAATAAGTCTCCGAATTACAAGCCTTCCAGGATACGCTGGATCGCCTTCACGGACTATATTACTGGGATAGGGATCCCGGTACACTTCGAACACATCGAGGGCAAGGAAAGTAGAATCCTGTTGTACAGTACAGTAGTAGCTAGAGCTACGAAATAAGAAGTCAAAGCCTAGCAAGAGGACGAGCCTAGCCAAAGGACGAGCTACCAGCCTATGACAGCGACGTCTTTTGGAGTCTTCTGTAAAGGCTATGCCTTAGGATAAAAAGGCTACGCCTTAGGATAAGATCTCTTGTCGAGTCTTTTGTAAAGGCTACGCCTTAGGATAAGAGGGCTATGCCTAGGACAAGACTTCCCTTGGAGTCTTATGTAAAGGCTATAGGCCTACCCTAGTATAGGTAACTATTATGCTGATGTAAGCGCTTAGCTCATACCACCAGCTGATGTGAGCGCTTACATCACCGTGCCCTCTATATAAGGGGCACGCCTCCATTGTAAATGATCATCGTAGAAATCTTAGAAATCGCAGAAACTTGAGAAATAGCAATAAGAATTCGAGAGTTTCTCCATATCTTCTCCTTATTTCTTATTGCTACTTTCCTCCTTGAAAAAGAGCTTCCACGACCTCGAACACTTCGGCGAGCATCGCCGACGTTAGGAAGGTCGATTTCAAATTGAACTTCCTAACGCCGGCGATGCTCGCCGAACTGTTCAAGGTCTCGGAAGCTCTTTTCAAGAAAGAAAGTAGCAACAAGAAATAAGGAGAAGATATGGAGAAACTCTCAGATTCTTATTGCTATTTCTCAAGTTTCTGCGATTTCTAAGATGATGATTTACAATGGAGTCGTGCCCCTTATATAGAGGGCAGGGTGATGTAAGCGCTCACATCAGCTGGTGGTATGAGCTAAGCGCTTACATAAGCATAATAGTAACCTATACTAGAGTAGGCCTATAGCCTTTACATAAGACTCCAAGGGAAGTCTTGTCCTAGGCGTAGCCTTTATATCCTAAGGCGTAGCCTTTACAAAAGACTCCAAAAGATATCTTATCCTAAGGCGTAGCCTTTATATCCTAAGGCATAGCCTTTACAGAAGACTCGAAAAGACGTCGCTGTCATAGGCTGGTAGCTCATCCTTTGGCTAGGCTCGTCCTCTTGCTAGGCTTTGACTTCTTATTGCGTAGCTATAGCTGCTACGTACTATACAAGAGGAACCTACTTTCCTGTATTAGCTACTATACTTCCCACCATGCTCCGCCTGCTACGGGATAGTGGTAGCTATACTTCCCACCACGCTTCGTCTGCTACGGGACAGTGGTAGGGATTGCCTGCTTCTCCTTGACTCGCGCTCTCTTGTTGATGAACCATTTGTGGATGTTGTCTTCATAGATTGGTCCATGTAGTCTTAGCGCCCAAGTCAGGTCCTGTGTTTGCTTCTTTCTAGGGGGCCTGTTGCTTTGACGGAAGAGACTGTTGAGCATCCACAGCTGCGTTGGTGTCGGTGCCCACCGTCGTTCGGCTGTGGGTTCTGTGTTGCATGCCTTTGGCCATTTGAGTTGCATGGAGCCTGTCAGATGCTCCCTTGTTTTCTTGATAAGCAGCTTAATTTCAGATTGCTGCTCCTTGTCATAGTTTGCACATGCTATGTCCTTGAGAATTCTGTTGGTGTGGTCGTAGAGTTCTTGTATGATGAATCCCGGGTACTCTGTACGCCTTGGTACTTGCTCACCCTGTGGGATGTGGTGAACCACACAATTGTGCATGACGCTTTCTGCAGGGACTACCTCAGTATGGAAACTATAGAAAAGTTTCCTTGCATCCCTGGATTCTCTTGGACTCCCATCTTCTGTGAGTGCTTCTTTTGGGCGGTAAAGCCATTGTCCTATGAGGGACATCTGTCCTCCTTTGTCTTGGAAAATCCCCTTGATAATAATTACATAGGGATGTTCATATATCGATTCGGCGCCAGTAGTACCTCATCATGAAGATGGTAGGTTTCTCCATCTAGCCTGAATGCGAGGTAGTGTAGTTTCTCCTCTGGGCCCCTTCCGGAGGTTAGGACCGCCTCTCCTACGGGCTCTGCTGGGTACTCCTCTTGTGCCAGGGGAGAAGTACTTGTCGTTGGCGTAATGGAGCTTTGCCCATTGGTATGCCTAGTGCACTCTTCCTTCTACGGTTGGCATCCTTCTTCGGGTTCCTGCAGAACACATATGACTTCATTTGGTATGAATGGGCGGAGGGAGTTGTGGAGGTTCTGAGGATCCTCTCCTTCTGAGATGCTGTCTATTGCATCACTTTGGTTCTCTCCTTCTTGTACAGATATTGAGTCATAATTTTCTGGAACATTTGGTTGCTCGAAGATAGCAACCCTCTTTTCATTCTTTCTGTCATTCGAGGCCTCCTCATCTCTTGGGAGGTAGCAGGATCTTCTTGGCGTTATTGGTTGAAATTTTTGGAGGGAGGACTCCCTACTTAGCCCTGATTGCTGGATATCAATATTCTCTTCTTCCCCCAGCTCTTCTACGGCGACGGCCACCGATGCTATCTCCATTTTGAAGTTGTAAGTGTAGGGGATCTTGAAGCTATTATCCCCTAGGAGGTTTTCCATGTATTCAATCTTGTCTTGCGCATCAGTGAATCCCTGCGCAGCAACATGGTTCCTCGTGATGGTTTCCCTTCTTGCAAAAGACTTCTCAAATAGCCTGAGCTATTCGGGTTTTATCAAGAGGGCTCCTTTGTTCTGTTGTGCGGATGGTAGGGTCCGCATTTTATTGAGGAAGCCTCTTCAAAAACTTCCTTGGTTCCGCTGCCCAGACTCCGTTGTTGTTCTAGGTAGTGCTGGAGTCGTGTTGGCCGCTGGCGGGTAACCTGGTGGTCCTGGTTCCATTGAAGCATCTGTGGGGGGCATGTATGGCCCGCTCGGAGATGTTGCCGAGGTTAATGTACTTGTGTACAACCTCTCAGATAGCCTTTCGGCTAGTTTTTGCAGGGCAGGGTACTCCATCTCCGGTACTTCCTCTTCGATGCCTGCTGCAATAATAGCACTATGAGGGGGACAAGTGTTACCTTCTTCCTCATGCCTTTTAGAAGGTATGCTGGCTGGTTCTTCCTCATCAGGCTCTTTCTCGTTATCTTCGTCTCCCCATCCAGTTGGTTCGGGCTTTGGTTGAGCCTCTCCTTCAGCTGTTGTCTTGCAGACACTTTCCTGTGGTAGGATACTGGTGTATTCCAGTTCCTTGCTTGCTTCTGCTTCCTTTTCTTTAAGCTTCTCAGAGTCTTTTTGCAGGCTTGCACCTAGCTCTAACGCCTTGACTCTTCCTTTGTAGTAGCCCACCTCCTTCTCCAGCCGTTCAATTTCCCCTTCACACCTTTCTTGCATCAGCCTCTGGTTGGGGAATGGTTCTGGTGGAGCTGGTGTAACTGGGACCGCTGTTTTAAAGTAATAGGGTCCACATAGGTTACAGGCAGTAACCTTGCATTTGGGGCAATGAATCCTTGCCTGCTGCATTGTTTGGATCTTGCAGCACACGCACTTTTCTTCTTGTGGCTGCACGAAGTCGTTATGCTGCCAAGAATGAGAACATTTTCCTTGGAAGTAAGGCAGCGTTACCTGAGGGCGATATCCTCCTTCTGGTTCTCCCAGAACATAAACTACTTTCTCCTGCTCAGATGGGTTGAGAGAGCTGTGCAGACTTTGGGTTGATAAGGAGGAGTGACGGTCCTTTTTGCGTTGTGCTTCTTGAAGTTCTTGTAGGTACTACACATTAAAAGGGATCTCTACATAGTTGGTGTTGTAAGGAGGCTCATAATAATTGTTGTACGGTTGTTGGTAGCTTTGCTGGGCCTGATAACACCAATTATCATAGTCTTCCCGTGGGGAAGGCAGGTAGTAAGCCATCAGCCTTCAAGCTTTTGCACTTCCTCAGCAAGTATCTGATAAGGATCTCGAAAGACCCTTAGTTTGCCTCGTGCCTCCTGAGGCTTTCACGTGCGCCTCTCGTGCTGTTGGAGAAGCTTGTCTAGTCGTTCAAGGCTGTCGCCTGGTTCTCTTTGCTGGGGTTGTTGCCTGAATGCCTCAAGTACTAGTTCTCGGGCCTCCTATTTTGAAAGGGGCCTGCTGTCTAGGACTGCAGTTGTTAAAGTCCTCAGAGAAATCTCGAGCCTCGAGATCTCTTGTGTGCAAGCTTGATGCAGTTCAAAGAGTTATTTTAAATTCTTTAAGTTAACTCTTGATGCAATACAGGCTTTGTCATAAATAACAGACAAATTGTGAGCTAGTTGGTTGGTGGAAACTTTTGTTACTAAAGCAAGGTCAAGATACTCAAGGCTAGAGGTTCGGGAACATTCATACCCTTCCTGAATGGATTTTTCCCATGCTTCAGACATATGGGCTAAAAAGTTCACAGTTACCACAATCTCCCAAGGATAAATTCCAGTATTAGGTTAAACATGGCAATTCCTTACTAGATTAAAGCAATGCTTCAGGATCATACAGGTGTGCCCTTGGGCTTACTCACGGCCACTCGCCTTCACTGCCAAGTTAGGACCGGTCCTTTTTCCTTACACAAAGCTCTTCACCCAGTCAGTAAAAACCATGCTTAATTCTAATCCACAAATTACCACAAAGGAAAAAGATAGCACTTATGAATTCTTAACACAAAATCTGAACACAGTAGTGAAGATCAGGATTTAGGTAATTACGACCCTTACCTCACACTCTTGGCACCTTGACCTCTTGGGGGTTCTACTCCTTCATATCTTTAGCTAGCTCTGATGCCATGAAATTGACCTTCCTAACGCCGGCGATGCTCGCCGAACTGTTCAAGGTCTCGGAAGCTCTTTTCAAGAAAGAAAGTAGCAACAAGAAATAAGGAGAAGATATGGAGAAACTCTCAGATTCTTTTTGCTATTTCTCAAGTTTATGCGATTTCTAAGATGATGATTTACAATGGAGTCGTGCCCCTTATGTAGAGGGCAGGGTGATGTAACCGCTCACATCAGCTGGTGGTATGAGCTAAGCGCTTACATAAGCATAATAGTAACCTATACTAGAGTAGGCCTATAGCCTTTACATAAGACTCCAAGGGAAGTCTTGTCCTTGGCGTAGCCTTTATATCCTAAGGCATAGCCTTTACAGAAGACTCCAAAAGATATCTTATCCTAAGGCATAGCCTTTATATCCTAAGGCATAGCCTTTACAGAAGACTCGAAAAGACGTCGCTGTCAAAGGCTGGTAGCTCATCCTTTGGCTAGGCTCGTCCTCTTGCTAGGCTTTGACTTCTTATTGCGTAGCTATAGTTGCTACGTACTGTACAACAGGAACCTACTTTCCTGTATTAGCTACTATACTTCACTCTTTACAAGAAAGAAAGTAGCAACAAGAAATAAGGAGAAGATATGGAGAAACTCTCGGATTCTTATTGCTAGTTCACACGATGCTTACAATACTTGGATTCTTGGATTATTTTTCCGATGATCATTTACAATGGAGACGTGCCCCTTATATAGAGGGCACGATGATGTAAGCGCTCACATCAGCTGGTGGTATGAGCTAAGCGCTTACATCAGCATAGTAGTTACCTATACTAGAGTAGGCCTATAGCCTTCACATAAGACTCCAAGGGAAGTCTTGTCCTAGGCGTAGCCTTTATATCCTAAGGCGTAGCCTTTATAAAAGACTCCAAAAGATATCTTATCCTAAGGCATAGCCTTTATATCCTAAGGCATAGACTTTACAGAAGACTCCAAAAGACGTTGCTTTCATAGGCTGGTAGCTTGTCCTTTGGCTAGGCTCGTCCTCTTGCTAGGCTTTGACTTCTTATTGCATAGCTATAGCTGCTACGTACTGTACAACAGGATCCTACTTTCCTGTATTAGCTACTATACTTTCCTGTATTAGCTACTTTCATGAAATCGACCTTCCTAACGCCGGTGATGCTCGCCGAAGTGTTCGAGGTCGCGGAAGCTCTTTTCAAGAAAGAAAGTAGCAACAAGAAATAACGAGAAGATATGGAGAAACTCTCGGATTCTTATTGCTAAATTCACACGATTGCTTACAATACTTGGATACTTGGATTATTTTTCGATGATCATTTACAATGGAGGCGTGCCCCTTATATAGAGGGCACGATGATGTAAGCGCTCACATCAGCTGGTGGTATTAGCTAAGCGCTTACATCAGCATAATAGTTACCTCTACTAGAGTAGGCCTATAGCCTTTACATAAGACTCCAAGGGAGGTCTTGTCCAAGGTGTAGCCTTTATATCCTAATGCATAGCCTTTACAAAAGACTTCAAAAGATATCTTATCCTAAGGCGTAGCCTCTATATCCTAAGGCATAGCCTTTACAGAAGACTCCAAAAGACGTCGCTTTCATAGGCTGGTAGCTCGTCCTTTGGCTAGGCTCGTCCTCTTGCTAGGCTTTGACTTCTTATTGCATAGCTATAGCTGCTACGTACTGTACAACAGGATCCTACTTTCCTGTATTAGCTACTATACTTCCCACCACGCTCTGCCTGCTACGGGACAGTGGTAGGGATTGCCTGCTTCTCCTTGACTCGCGCTCTCTTGTTGATGAACCAATTGTGGATGTTGTCTTCAGAGATTGGTCCATGTAGTCTTAGTGCCCAAGTCAGGTCCTGTGTTTGCTTCTTTATAGGGGGCCTGTTGCTTTGACGAAAGAGACTGTTGTGCATCCGCAGCTGCGTTGGTGTCGGTGCCCACCGTCGCCCGGCTGTGGGTTCTGTGTTGCATGCCTTTGGCCATTTGAGTTGCATGGAGCCTGGCAGATGCTCCCTTGTCTTCTTGATAAGTAGCTTAATTTCAGATTGCTGCTCCTTGTCATAGTCTGCACATGCTATGTCCTTGAGAATTTTGTTTGTGTGGTCGTAGAGTTCTTCTATGATGAATCCCGGGTACTCTGTACGCCTTGGTACTTGCTCACCCTGTGGGATGTGGTGAACCACACAATTGTGCATGATGCTTTCTGCAGGGACTACCTCAGTATGGAAACTATAGAAAAGTTTCCTTGCATCCCTGGATTCTCTTGGACTCCCATCTTCTGTGAGTGCTTCTTTTGGGCAGTAAAGCCATTGTCCTATGAGGGACATCTGTCCGCCTTTGTCTTGGAAAATCCCCTTGATGATAATTACATAGGGATTGGCATATATCGATTCGGGCGCCAGTAGTACCTCATCATGAAGATGGTAGGTTTCTCCATCTAGCCTGAATGCGAGGTAGTGTAGTTTCTCCTCTGGGCCCCTTCCGGAGGTTAGGATCGCCTCTCCTACGGGCTTTGCTGGGTACTCCTCTTGTGCCAGGGGAGAAGTACTTATTGTTGGGGTAATGGAGCTTTGCCCGTTGGTATGCCTAGTGCACCCTTCCTTTTGCGGTTGGCATCCTTCTTCGAGGTCCTGTAGAATATTTATGACTTGATTTTGTATGAGTGGGCGGATGGAGTTGTGGAGGTTCTGAGGATCCTCGCCTTCTGAGATGCTGTATATTGCATCACTCTGGTTCTCTCCTTCCTGCACAGATATTGAGTCATAATTTTCTGGAACATTTGGTTGCTCGAAGATAGAAATGCTCTTTTCGTTCTTTCTATCATCGGATGCCTCCTCATCTCCTGGGAGGTAGCTGGATCTTCTTGGCATTACTGGTTGAAATTTTTGGAGGGAGGACTCCCTACTGAGCCTTGATTGCTGGATATCAATATTCTCTTCTTCCTCCAGCTCTTCTACGGCGATGGCAACCAATGCCGTAGGAGTAGTACTAATAACAGTTACGATGTGAACTGTCTCCTCAGATAGCCCGAGCTGTTCGGGTTTTATCAAGAGGGCTCCTTTGTTCTGCTGTGCAGACGGTAGGGTCCACATTTTATTGAGGAAGCCTCTTCGGAAACTTCCTTGGTTCCGCTGCCCAGACTCCGTTGTTGTTTTGGATATTGCTAGAGTCGTGTTGGCCATTGGCGGGTAACCTGGTGGTCCTGGTTCCATTGAAGCATCTGTGGGGGGCATGTATGGCCCAGTCGGAGATGTTGCCGAGGTTAGGGTACTTGTGTACAATCTCTCAGACAGCCTTTCGGCTAGTTTTCGCAGCGCAGGGTACTCCATCTCCGGTACTTCCTCTTCGATGCCTGCTGCAATAGTAGCACTATGAGGGGGACAAGTGTTACCTTTTTCTTCATGCTTTCCAGAAGGTATGCTGGCTGGTTCCTCCTCATCAGGCTCTTTTTCATCATCTTCGTTTCCCAATACAGTTGGTTCGGGCTTTGGTTGAGCCTCTCCTTCAGCTGTTGTCTTGTAGACATTTTCTTGTAGTAGGATACTGGCACACTCCAGTTCCTCGCTTGCTTCTGCTTCCTTTTCTTTAAGCTTCTCAGAGTCTTTTTCCAGGCTTGTGCCTAGCTCTAATGCCTTGACTCTTTCTTTGTAGTAGCCCACCTCCTTCTCCAGCCGTTCAATTTCCCCTTCACACCTTTCTTGCATCAGCCTCTGGTTAGGGAATGGTTCTGGTGGAGCTGGTGTAACTGGGTCCACTGTTTTAAAGTAATAGGGTCCACATAGGTTACAGGCAGTAACCTTGCATTTGGGGCAATGAATCCTTGCCCGCTGCATTGTTTGGATCTTGCAGCACACGCACTTCTCCTCTCGTGGCTGCACGAAGTTGTTATGCTGCCAAGAATGAGAACATTTTCCTTGGAAGTAAGGCAGTGTTACCTGAGGGCGATACCCTCCTTCTAGTTCTCCCAGAACATAAACTGCTCCCTCCTGCTCAGGTGGGTCAGTTGATGAATCCGACGGGTTGGAGTTGGCGTCGGCATTGTACTTGTCAGAGGATGTAGAGCCGCAGCCATTATCAAGAATGGCTTTCTGCCGGTTGATGGTTTTGGTCTCTTTACGTTGTGCTTCTTGAAGTTTTTGTAGATACTGCGCATTAAAAGGGATCTCTACATAGTTGGTGTTGTAAGAAGGCCTGTAATAAGAAGAGGTTAGAGGGTAATTGTCTCCTCTTGTGAAGTACCCCTCCTCCGGAGCTTCGTACTCATCAGCTTATTGGTAGCTTTGCTAGGCCTGATCACACCAATTATAGTAGTCGTCCCGTGGGGTGGGCAGGTGGTAAGCCATCAGCATTCAAGCTTTTGCACCTCCTCAGCAAGTATCTGATAAGGATCTCGAAAGACCCTTAGTTTGCCTTGTGCCTCCAGAGGCCTTCGCGTGCGCCTCTCGTGCTGTTGGAGAAGCTTGTCCAGCCGTTCAAGGCTGTCGCCTGGTTCTCTTTGCTGGGGTTGTTGCCTGAAAACCTCAAGTACTAGTTCTCGGGCCTCCTGTTTTGAAAGGGGGCTGCTGTGTAGGACTGTAGTTGTTAAAGTCCTCAGAGAAATCTCAAGCCTCGAAATCTCTTGTGTGCAAGCTTGATGCAGTTCAAAGAGTTGTTTTAGGTTCTTTAAGTTAACTCTTGATGCAATACAGGTTTAGTCGTAAATAACAGACAAGTTATGAGCTAGTTGAATGGTGGAAACTTTTGTTACTAAAGCAAGGTCAAGATACTCAAGGCTAGAGGTTCGGGAACGTTCATACCCCTCCTGAATGGATTTTTCCCATGCTTCAGACATATGGGCTAAAAGTTCACAGTTACCATAATTTTCCCAAGGATAAATTCCAGTATTAGGTTAAACATGGCAATTCCTTACTAGATTAAAGCAATGCTTCAGGATCATACAGGTGTGCCCTTGGGCTTACTCACGGCCACTCGCCTTCACTGCCAAGTTAGGACCTGTCCTTTTTCCTTAGGCACAAACTCTTCACCAGTCAGTAAAAACCATGCTTAATTCTAATCCGCAAATTACCACAAAGGAAAAAGATAGCACTTATGAATTCTTAACACAACATCTTAACACAGTAGTGAAGATCAGGATTTGGGTAAGTACGACCCTTACCTCGTACTCTTGGCACCTTGACCTCTTGGGGGTTCTACTCCGCCATATCTTTAGCTTGCTCTGATACCATGAAATCGACCTTCCTAACGCCGGCGATGCTCGCCGAAGTGTTCGAGGTCGCGGAAGCTCTTTTCAAGAAAGAAAGTAGCAACAAGAAATAAGGAGAAGATATGGAGAAACTCTTGGATTCTTATTGCTAAATTCACACGATTGCTTACAATACTTGGATACTTGGATTATTTTTCGATGATCATTTACAATGAAGGCGTGCCCCTTATATAGAGGGCACGATGATGTAAGCATTCACATCAGCTGGTGGTATGAGCTAAGCGCTTACATCAGCATAATAGTTACCTTTACTAGAGTAGGCCTATAGCTTTTACATAAGACTCCAAGGGAAGTCTTGTCCTAGGCGTAGCCTTTATATCCTAAGGCATAGCCTTTACAAAAGACTCCAAAAGATATCTTATCGTACTGTACAACAGGATCCTACTTTTCTGTATTAGCTACTATACTTCCATGGAAGTATAGTAGCTAATACAGGAAAGTAGAATCCTGTTGTACAGTACAGTAGCAGCAAGAGCTACGAAATAAGAAGTCAAAGCCTAGCAAGAGGACGAGCCTAGCCAAAGGACGAGCTACCAGCCTATGAAAGCGACGTCTTCTGGAGTCTTCTGTAAAGGCTATGCCTTAGGATATAAAGGCTACGCCTTAGGATAAGATCTCTTTTGGGGTCTTTTGTAAAGGCTACGCCTTAGGATAAGAGGGCTATGCCTAGGACAAGACTTCCCTTGGAGTCTTATGTAAAGGCTATAGGCCTACTCTAGTATAGGTAACTATTATGCTGATGTAAGCGCTTAGCTCATACCACCAGCTGATGTGAGCGCTTACATCACCGTGCCCTCTATATAAGGGGCACGCCTCCATTGTAAATGATCATCGTAGAAATCTTAGAAATCGCAGAAACTTGAGAAATAGCAATAAGAATCCGAGAGTTTCTCCATATCTTCTCCTTATTTCTTGTTGCTGCTTTCCTCCTTGAAAAAGAGCTTCCGCGACCTCGAACACTTCGGCGAGCATCGCCGGCGTTAGGAAGGTCGATTTCATGGTATCAGAGCTAGCTAAAGATATGGCGGAGTAGAACCCCCAAGAGGTCAAGGTGCCAAGAGTGCGAGGTAAGGGTCGTACTTACCCAAATTCTGATCTTCACTACTGTGTTAAGATGTTGTGTGAAGATTTCATAAGTGCTGTCTTTTTCCTTTGTGGTAATTTGCGGCTTAGAATTAAGCATGGTTTTTACTGACTGGGTGAAGAGCTGTGTGTAAGGAAAAAGGACAGGTCCTAACTTGGCAATGAAGGCGAGTGGCCGTGAGTAAGTCCAAGGGCACACCTGTATGATCCTGAAGCATTGCTTTAATCTAGTAAGGAATTGTCATGTTTAACCTAATACTGGAAGTTATCCATGGGAAAATTATGGTAACTGTGAACTTTTAGCCCATATGTCTGAAGCATGGGAAAAATCCATTCAGTTGGGGTATGAACGTTCCCGAACCTCTAGCCTTGAGTATCTTGACCTTGCTTTAGTAACAAAAGTTTCCACCAACCAACTAGCTCACAATTTGTTTGTTATTTACGACAAAACTTGTATTGCATCACGAGTTAACTTAAATAATTTAAAACAACTCTTTGAACTACATCAAGCTTCTCCAACAGCATGAGAGGCACACACGAAGGCCTCAGGAGGCACGAGGCAAACTAAGGGTCTTTCGAGATCCTTATCAGATAACTTGCTGAGGAAGTGCAAAAGCTTGAAGGCTGATGGCTTACTACCTGCCTACCCCACGGGAAGACTACTACAGTTGGTGTTATCAGCACCAGCAAAGCTACCAACAACCTTATGAGTACGAGGCTCCGGAGGAGGAGTACTTCACCAGAGGAGACAATTACCCTCTAACCTCTTCTTATTACAGGCCTTCTTACAGCACCAACTATGTGGAGATCCCTTTTAATGCGCAGTATCTACAAGAACTGCAGGAAGCACAACGCAAAAAGGACCGTCACTCCTCTTTATCAACCCAAAGTCTGCACAGCTCCCTCGACCCACCTGAGCTGGAGAAAGCAGTTTGTGTTCTGGGAGAACTAGAAGGAGGGTATCGCCCTCAGGTAACGCTGCCTTACTTCCAAGGAAAATGTTCTCATTCTTGGCAGCATAATGACTTCGTGCAGCCACGAGAAGAAAAGTGCGTGTGTTGCAAGATTCAAACAATGCAGCGGGCAAGGATTCATTGCCCCAAATGCAAGGTTACTGCCTGTAACCTATGTGGACCCTATTACTTTAAAGCAGCGGTCCCAGTTACACCAGCTCCACCAGAACTATTCCCCAACCAGAGGCTGATGCAAGAAAGGTGTGAAGGGGAAATTGAACGGCTGGAGAAGGAGGTGGGCTACTACAAAGAAAGAGTCAAGGCATTAGAGCTAGGCACAAGCCTGGAAAAAGACTCTGAGAAGCTTAAAGAAAAGGAAACAGAAGCAAGCGAGGAACTGGAGTGTGCCAGTATCCTACTACAGGAAAATGTCTACAAGACAACAGCTGAAGGAGAGGCTCAACCAAAGCCCGAACCAACTGGATTGGGAAACGAAGATGATGAAAAAGAGCCTGATGAGGAGGAACCAGCCAGCATACCTTCTGAAAAGCATGAAGAAAAAGGTAACACTTGTCCCCCTCATAGTGCTACTATTGCAGCAGGCATCGAAGAGGAAGTACCGGAGATGGAGTACCCTGCCCTGCGAAAACTAGCCGAAAGGCTATCTGAGAGATTGTACACAAGTACCCTAACCTCGGCAACATCTCCGAGCGGGCCATACATGCCCCCCACAGATGCTTCAATGGAACCAGGACCACCAGGTTACCCGCCAGCGGCCAACCCGACTCTAGCAATATCCAAAACAACAACGGAGTCTGGGCAGCGGAACCAAGGAAGTTTCCGAAGAGGCTTCCTCAATAAAATGTGGACCCTACCGTCCGCACAGCAGAACAAAGGAGCCCTCTTGATAAAACCCGAACAGCTCGGGCTATCTGAGGAGACAGTTCACATCGTAACTGTTATTAGTACTACTCCTACGGCATCGGTTGCCGTCGCCGTAGAAGAGCTGGAGGAAGAAGAGAATATTGATATCCAGCAATCAGGGCTCAGTAGGGAGTCCTCCCTCCAAAAATTTCAACCAGTAACGCCAAGAAGATCCTGCTACGTCCCTGGAGATGAGGAGGCATCCGATGATAGAAAGAACGAAAAGAGCGTTGCTATCTTCGAGCAACGAAATGTTCCAGAAAATTATGACTCAATATCTGTGCAGGAAGGAGAGAACCAGAGTGATGCAATATACAACATCTCAGAAGGCGAGGATCCTCAGAACCTCCACAACTCCCTCCGCCCACTAATCCAAAATCAAGTCATAAATGTTCTACAGGAACTCGAGGAAGGATGCCAATCGCAAAAGGAAGGGTGCACTAGGCATAACAATGGGCAAAGCTTCATTACCCCAACAACAAGTACTTCTCCCCAGGCACAAGAGGAGTACCCAGCAAAGCCCGTAGGAGTGGCGGTTCTAACCTCCGGAAGGGGCCCAGAGGAGAAACTACACTACCTCGTATTCAGCCTAGATGGAAAAACCTACCATCTTCATGATGAGGTACTACTAGCGCCCGAATCGATATATGAAAATCCCTATGTAATTATGATCAAGGGGATTTTCCAAGACAAAGGAGGACAGGTGTCCCTCATAGGACAATGGCTGTACCGCCCAAAGGAAGCACTCACAGAAGATGGGAGTCCAAGAGAATCCAGGGATACAAGGAAACTTTTCTATAGTTTCCATACTGAGGTAATCCCTGCAGAGAGCGTCATGCACAACTGTGTGGTTCACTACATCCCGCAGGGTGAGCAAGTACTAAGGCGTACAGAGTACCCGGGATTCATCATACAAGAGCTCTACGACCACACCAACGGAATTCTCAAGGACATAGCATGTGCAGACTATGACAAAGAGCAGCAATCTGAAATCAATCTGCTTATCAAGAAAACAAGGGAGCACCTGACAGGCTCCATGCAAGACAGATGGCCAAAGGCATGCAACACAGAACCCACAGCCGGACGACGGTGGGCACCGACACCAACGCAACTGCGGATACTCAACAGCCTTTTCCGTCAAAGCGACAGGCCCCCTAGAAAGAAGCAAACACAGGACCTGACTTGGGCGCTAAGACTACATGGACCAATCTCTGAAGCCAACATCCACAAATGGTTCATGAACAAGAGAGCGCGAGTCAAGCAGACGCAGGCACTACCTACCATTGTCCCGTAGCAGGCGGAGCGTGGTGGGAAGTATAGTAGCTAATACAGGAAAGTAGGATCCTGTTGTACAGTACGTAGCAGCTATAGCTATGCAATAAGAAGTCAAAGCCTAGCAAGAGGACGAGCCTAGCCAAAGGACGAGCTACCAGCCTATGAAAGCGACGTCTTTTGGAGTCTTCTGTAAAGGCTATGCCTTAGGATATAAAGGCTACGCCTTAGGATAAGATCTCTTTTGGAGTCTTTTGTAAAGGCTACGCCTTAGGATAAGAAGGCTATGCCTAGGACAAGACTTCCCTTGGAGTCTTATGTAAAGGCTATAGGCCTACTCTAGTATAGGTAACTATTATGCTGATGTAAGCGCTTAGCTCATACCACCAGCTGATGTGAGCGCTTACATCACCGTGCCCTCTATATAAGGGGCACGCCTCCATTGTAAATCTTCTCCTTATTTCTTGTTGCTACTTTCCTCCTTGAAAAAGAGCTTCCGCGACCTCGAACACTTCGGCGAGCATCGCCGGCGTTAGGAAGGTCGATTTCTGGAAGTATAGTAGCTAATACAGCAAAGTAGGATCCTGTTGTATAGTACGTAGCAGCTATAGCTATGCAATAAGAAGTCAAAGCCTAGCAAGAGGACGAGCCTAGCCAAAGGACGAGCTACCAGCCTATGACAGCGACGTCTTTTGGAGTCTTCTGTAAAGGCTATGCCTTAGGATATAAAGGCTATGCCTTTGGATAAGATCTCTTTTGGAGTCTTTTGTAAAGGCTACGCCTTAGGATAAGAGGGCTATGCCTAGGACAAGACTTCCCTTGGAGTCTTATGTAAAGGCTATAGGCCTACCCTAGTATAGGTAACTATTATGCTGATGTAAGCACTTAGCTCATACCACCAGCTGATGTGAGTGCTTACATCACCGTGCCCTCTATATAAGGGGCATGCCTCCATTGTAAATGATCATCGAAAAATAATCCAAGTATCCAAGTATTGTAAGCATCGTGTGAATTTAGCAATAAGAATCCGAGAGTTTCTCCATATCTTCTCCTTATTTCTTGTTGCTACTTTCCTTCTTGAAAAAGAGCTTCCGCGACCTCGAACACTTCGGCGTGCATCGCCGGCGTTAGGAAGGTCGATTTCATGGTATCAGAGCTAGCTAAAGATATGGCAGAGTAGAACCCCCAAGAGGTCAAGGTGCCAAGAGTGCGGGGTAAGGGTCGTACTTACCCAAATCCTGATCTTCACTACTGTGTTAAGATGTTGTGTTAAGATTTCATAAGTGCTGTCTTTTTCCTTTGTGGTAATTTGCGGCTTAGAATTAAACATTGTTTTTGCTGACTGGGTGAAGAGCTGTGTGTAAGGAAAAAGGACAGGTCCTAACTTGGCAGTGAAGGCGAGTGGCCGTGAGTAAGTCCAAGGGCACACCTGTATGATCCTGAAGCATTGTTTTAATCTAGTGAGGAATTGCCATGGAGGGGTATGAACATTCCCGAACCTCTAGCCTTGAGTATCTTGACCTTGCTTTAGTCACAAAAGTTTCCACCAATCAACTAGCTTAGAACTTGTCTGTTATTTACTACAAAACCTGTATTGCATCATAACTTAACTTACAGAATTTAAAACAACTCTTTGAACTGCATCAAGCAAGCACCGGAGTCGTTGAACATGCCCTCAGAAGACAAAGGCTGCCAGAAGCCTAGGCAGCACCATGGAAATCCTAAGGGAATCCATCCTAAGGGAATCCATGCAGGGGATACACGCCCAGGGGCCTCTGTACCTCGGTCCATGGACTTCTTATCGGATGAAAGTGATGACTAGCAGGATGAGGTGGAGGACCCAAGAGGAACGGTTACTGCAGCACGAGATGATACTTCAGGATGAAGAAGCACAAAACAGCACCACCTGTCCTATCCAGAAAAGAGATAACTATCTCACGGAGGAGACAAATCTGCTCCCTCAGCAACTTGGCCTCCATCCCTCACGGGATGATAAAGAAGAGTCTGAAGTGAACAAGGAATCTGTACCTTCTGCAGAAGACAGTGAAGAGCATAACCTGCCAAATGAAGAGACGGAACCTCTAGGTGAAAAGGAGCCACTACAAGCGAAGCTAAGAAGGGAAGCACCAAGCATGACCAACTCTGAAGAGGTAACAAACCCCCGTGGTATGTTAACTCAAATGACTACGCTCTTTATGCTAGAAATTGAAGACAAGCACCAAAGCTGCCCTCGCTACGAAAGGGAATCACTACAGCAACTCCACTACGGGCAGTGCAAGCAGACGATTAAAGAGCAGCACGGCTACATCTCATGGTATGAAGAGGAGATCGCCCGGCTACAAGAAACGCCGCAAGATCCGGACATTGCAAAGCTTAAAAAGGCCAGGAAAAAGAATATAGATACTCCTACACCTGCTATGACGAATCAAGAACCAGGAGGACCGAGAAAGGTCACAGAATCTGACATTCCAGAAGGGGTTGTGTTTAACCCCCTTCCAGATAAAGGAGGCATCCATGCCTTTGGCAAGAAGGAGGAATGGGATACCCTAGGGGAACCCAGTGGTAAGTTTGATTATTATGTCCGATACTCACCACCCCCATCATTCTAGTTGCCTTTTCCCAAGGCCAGCGAAGCTACTGGCTGGAACGATGATGAAGGATCGGCTGAAGGAAAGAAACCTGCCAACTCCTCTATAAACAATAAAGCAAATGTCCCGCAGGACGCTACAGCAACAGAAGCTGAAATACTCCGTCTGAAGGAAGTCAGCCATGGAGAGGTCAAAGAGGCATATCACCTTCGACCACAAGAAGAGAGGGATAAATGCCAGGGGAAGAAGCAGAGGAAAAATAAAGTTCTGCATTGCTTCAACTTAAATGAAGAAACCTACAATCTGGCTGATGAGGTAATGCTTTTCCCTAACACAATGAATGAAAAGCCTTATGTCATGATTATCAAGAAGATTTTCCAAGACAAGGATGGAAAAATATGCTTTACTGGGCAATGGTTATATCGCCGGAAGAAGCACGCCTGATTGATGGGAGTACAAGGAGATTCAGGGATACTAGGGAACTCTTTTATAGTTTCCACACTGATATAATCCCTATAGAATCTATCATGCACAAATGTGTAGTTCATTACATCCCACGAAACAAGCAGCTGCCACTCCGCACAAAGCATCCTGGATTCATTGTGCAGGAAATTTATGACCACACTCAGAAGATTCTAAAGGATCTAGTGTCCAATGACTATGACATGAAAAGGCAATGTGAAATTGGGCTCCTGATCGAAAGGACAACAGCACTGCTGGGCAAACACCCAGAAGCCTTCACCAGTCCAGAAGCCTTCACCAATCCGGCTAGCAGCTTGCAGAGCACTCACAACACCAAGGCAAATCATCTACACTCCAACGCAGCAGCAAGCGGAAGGATCAGCAGCACTGGAGAAGAAAACCGCCCACAAAGGGGTACATACTGCATGCACCAAACAATGCAAAAGGTGAAAATCCATTGCCCCAAATGCAAGCTTATACAGGAGCAACGATATTATATTGCATGGTGCGAGGGCGAAATTGAGCGACTGATGAAAGAAGTCGAAGGGAGAGCACAGGAGTTAGAAGCAGACCTGCACAAACACTATAATGAAAAGGAAGAAAAATCGGCAGCAGGACCAGCGGAAGAACAAGAACATACCAATGTTCTATTCCAAGCAAGTGCAATAGACAGAGCAACCCAGCTCAACTCAGAACCAAGAATGGTAAACAACATGCTCTACAGTATGCTTATTGTACTTGAAATACCAAATCTTCCCAGGTTCCAAGTACAAGCAATACTAGACACAGGAGCTACCGCGTGCTGTATTGATGAAGCATCGGTACCACCTGAAGCACTGGCGCCAACTAATTGCATCATACAAGTCAACGGAGTCAACTCTCAACAAATGACGAACAGGAGACTCAAGCAGGGAAAGATGTACATCGGAGATAGCAGCTTCCAAATCCCCTGCACGTACAGTTTCCAAATGAAGCCAGGGAATGGAATCCAATTCATTATTGGATGCAACTTCCTGCGAACTATGCATGGGGGAGTACGTATACAAGGTAATACGGTTACCTTTCATACTACCCCTGAGCAAGCGGAGAAGGCCACCACTGTGGACAATCTGGAGGAGGCCCTCGTACCAGCAGACGGCACCCCACTGTCCACCGCCACTAACCCGTAGCAGACGGAGCGTGGTGGGAAGTATAGCTACCACTGACCCGTAGCAGGCGGAGCGTGGTGGGAAGTATAGTAGCTAATACAGGAAAGTAGGATCCTGTTGTACAGTACGTAGCAGCTATAGCTATGCAATAAGAAGTCAAAGCCTAGCAAGAGGACGAGCCTAGCCAAAGGACGAGCTACCAGCCTATGAAAGCGACGTCTTTTGGAGTCTTCTGTAAAGGCTATGCCTTAGGATATAAAGGCTATGCCTTAGGATAAGATCTCTTTTGGAGTCTTTTGTAAAGGCTACGCCTTAGGATAAAAGGGCTACGCCTAGGACAAGACTTCCCTTGGAGTCTTATGTAAAGGCTATAGGCCTACTCTAGTATAGGTTACTATTATGCTGATGTAAGCGCTTAGCTCATACCACCAGCTGATGTGAGCGCTTACATCACCGTGCCCTCTATATAAGGGGCACGCCTCCATTGTAAATGATCATCGAAAAATAATCCAAGTATCCAAGTATTGTAAGCAATCGTGTGAATTTAGCAATAAGAATCCGAGAGTTTCTCCATATCTTCTCCTTATCTCTTGTTGCTACTTTCGTTCTTGAAAAGAGCTTCCGCGACCTCGAACACTTCGGCAAGCATCGCCGGCGTTAGGAAGGTACTACTACTACTACTACTACTACTACTACTACTACTACTACTACTACTACTAATGGAGCTACAACAATAACTACTGCTACTACTATTTCTTCTCCTACTACTACTACTTTTGGTACTACTACTGCTACTACAACTACTGCTACAACAATTGTTGGAACTAATGCTACTACCACTACTTCTACTACTACAATTGCTACCACTACTACAACTACAGTGACTACAGCGACTGATACTATCACAGCTACTGCTACTACTTCTGCAGTTGCTACTACTTCTCCAACTACAATTACTAATCCAACTACTACTGCTGCTAGTACTACTGCCACTCCTACTAAAACTACTACTGCTACTAAAATTTCTGGTGCTATTAGTCGTACTAATACTACTACTACTTTTATAACTACTACAACCCCGATTACAACCACCACTACTACTACTACGATGGCTACAACAACTACTTTTGCTACCACTACTATGACGGGTACTATGGCTACTACTTCAATTAATATTACTACTACTACTACTACTACTACTACTACTACCACAACAACAACCACAACAACTACTACTACTGCTATTGATGTTGTTGCTACTGCTGCTGCTGCTACTCCTACTATGACTGTTGCCGTAAATTCTACTACTACTATTACTACTACTACTACTACAACTACTACTACTACAACTACTACTACTACAACTGCTACTACAACTGCTGCTGCTACTACTACTACTACTACTACTACTACAATTGTTATTGCTACTACTACTACTACAACAACAACAACAACTACTATTGCTGCTACTACTTCTTCTCCTACTTCTACGACAACTTCTACTACAACTGGTACCACTGCTAATGCTTCTAGTAATACGACCACTATGACTACTATAACAACTACTGCTACTAATGCTACTACTATTACTACTATAACTACTACTACTGCTACAACTACTACAACTGCTACTACTGCTACTACTTCTACAGTTTCTCCTACTACCACTACGATGACAACTAATACTACTACCACTACTACTGCAACTACGGCTACTACTACTACTACTACTACTAGTGTGACTACTACTACTACAACTATTACCACTAGTACTACTACTACTTCTAGTTATAATATTATTTCTACTACTACTATTGCTGCTGCTACTACTGCTACAACAACTACTACTACTAATGCTGCTGCTATGATTACTTCTTCTACTATTGGTACAACTTCCTCTACTAACACTACATTTACTATAGCTACTACTACTTCTACAACAACAACAACTACTACTACTGTTACTAGTGCTACCACTACTTTGACTGGCACTATAATTACTACTGCTACAACTACTACTATTGCTACAACAACAACTACTAATAATATAACTTTAACTGCTTTTGCTATGACTACTACTCCTCCAACTACTATTACTACTACTACCACACCTGGTACTACTACAATTCCTACTGCCACTAATATTATTGTAGCTACTACTACTACCACCACTACTACTACTACTTCTACTTCTTCCTCTACAACTATTTTTGCTGCTACTACTACTACTACTACTATAGCTGTAGCTGTAGCTGCTATGACTGCTACTACTACTATAACTGTTACTGTAGCTACTGCTGCTGCTACTACTACCACTACTATGGTTGTTACTTCTGCTACTAATTCTCTTGCTATTACTACTATAACTACTACTACAGCTACTACTACCGCTGCTGCTACAACTACTGACTACTTCTGCCACTAATGCAACAAGTACTACTATTGCTACAACTACTGGTACTACTACTACTACTACTACAACTACAAGACAACTTCTACGACCAATACTACTTACTGCTACTACTACAACAAAAAATACCAATGGTACTACTGCTATGACTGCTACTACATCTACTCCTACTACTACTAGAACTACTAAAATTGTTGCTATGATTGCTACTACTGTTGGTGCTACTACTCCTAATACTGTAACTACTGCTACTAATACTACTGCAACTGTTACAACTCTTGCTACTTAATCTAATACAGTTACTACTACTACTACTACTACTACTATTGCTAATACTACTCCTACTGCTACTACTGCTACTACTACTGCTACTATAATACCTACTACTACTTCTATTATTGCTATTACTACTACAACTACTACTACAATTAACACTATTACTTATGTAGCAATAGCTACTCTTGCTATTGCTACTACTGCTACAATCGCTACTATTGCTACTATTGCTGCTTATTCTACTACAATAATAAAAACAACAACTACTGCTACTACAACTATGACTACTACTATTGCTCTGACTACTACTACTATAACTACTCTTACTCCTTATACTACTGCGACAGTTGCTGCTACTACCATTACTACAACCACTACTACTACTACTTCTGCTACTACTATTGCTGCCACTATCACAGCTACCTCTACTACTACTACCACAGCAAAAACTAATACAGCTGCTACTACTGCTGGTGCAACTGCTGCTACTACTACTACTACTACTGTGGCTTCTACTACTACTACTACTACTACTATTACAACTACTACTATAGTTGCTACTACTAATAATACTACTGCCACTACTACTGCTACTACTACTGCTGCTGCAGCTGCTACTAATACTAGTGCTACTACTACTACTGCTGCTACAACTACATCTACTGGTACTACTAGTACTATTACTACCACAACTATAGCTACTACTATTACTACCACAGCTACGACTACTACTACCACAGCTGCTACTACAACAACTACCACCACCACCACCACCACCACCACAACTACTACTACTACAACAACAACTACTACTACTACAATAACAACAACAACTACTACAACTACTACAACTACTACTGCAAGTACCACTACTGCTACTACTATTGCTACTACGCCTTGTACTACTACTCCTACTCCTCCTCCTCCTCCTCCTCCTACTACTACTACTACTACTATTTCTTCAGCTACTTCTATAGTTACTTCTCCTACTAGTCCTGCTACTACTACCATTACTACTACTACTGTTGCTGCTA
This sequence comes from Trichopus zeylanicus subsp. travancoricus, assembly GCA_005019695.1. Taxonomy (NCBI): domain Eukaryota; kingdom Viridiplantae; phylum Streptophyta; class Magnoliopsida; order Dioscoreales; family Dioscoreaceae; genus Trichopus; species Trichopus zeylanicus. The sequence continues at coordinate 29,078 of RXID01014759.1, forward strand.
CTGCAACTATTATTATTGTTATTTCAATTGCTACTGCAACTATCAATACCTCTACAGCTACACCTACTACAACTACTACTACAAATCCTACTACTACTATAATTACTATTACTACTGCAACTCTTGCAACTACTAATACTACTACTATTACTACTACTACCACTATTACCACTACTACTACTACAACTTCTACTACTAATACTTCTACTACTACTCCTACACCTATTACTACTCCCACTACTACAACAACTACTACTATTACTACTACTACAACTACAACAACTACGACTAATACAACTACTACTGCAAGTACTACTATTACTACTACTTCTTCTTCTACTCCTACAACTTCTATTGTTGCTAATACTACTATTATTAATACTACTACTGTTACTACTCATCGTACTATAACTCCTACAACTACTTCTATAACTTGTACTATTACTACTATTATTTCTTCTACTTCTACTATTACTTCCCCTACTACTCCCACTACTACTCCCACTACTACCACCATTACTACGACTACTACTGCTACAACTATTACTACTATTACTGCTATTTCTATTAATCCTGCAACTACCATTACCTCTATAGCAACACCTACTACTACTCCTACTATTACTACAGCTACTCTTACTAGTACAACCACTTCTACTACTAATACTGCTACCACTACTACTACTACTACTACTACTACTACTACTACTACTACAACTATTGCTAGTACTACTTTTACCAGTACAGCTACTCCTGTTACTCCTCCCATTACTACTACTACCACCACTACTACTCCTACTACTACTAGTATGACTTTTTCTACTACTACTATTACGGCAATTAGTACAACTACAACTACTTCTACTACAACAACCACTGCTACTGTTAATATGACTACGAATACTACTACTACTACTTTAACTACTACTACAACTACTGCCACTGCAACCACAACTACAATGACTACTACTCCTACTACTACTGCCACTCTTACTAGTTTTACTCTTACTACTAATGCTATTGCTACTAATACTACTACAACAACTACTACTTCTACTAGTACGACTACTACTACTACTATTACTACTCCTACACCTACTCTAACTTCTACTAGTGCTACTTTGACTACTACTGCCCCTATTACTACTACTGCTATACTACTACTTCTACAACTACTCAAACTACTATTGCTGCTGCTGCTGCTACTACAACAACAAAAACTACTACTACTACAAGTACAATGACTACTACTACTACTACTGGTACAACAACAACAACTACTGTTACTTCTAATACAATAATTACAACTATTACTACTACTCATACTACCACTTCTACTGCTACTACTACTACAACTACTCCTATTGCTACAACTACTACTACTACTGCCACTACTACAACTAATAACACTTGTACTTCAACTAAGGTTACCACTACTACTAAACCTTTTGTGACTACTGCCACTACCACAGCACAGCTACTACCAGAAGTACTACTATTGCTACCATTAGTACTACTTCTACTACTATTACAACTACTGCATCAACTATTACCACTACAACTACTACTTTTACTATAATTACTGCAACTACTATTATTACTACTAATGCTATTGGTACTACTTCAACTACTACTACAACTACTACTACTACTACTACTACTACTACTACAACAAGTAGTCCTGCTATTACTACTACTACTACTACTTCTCCTATGGTTATTACTACTATTGCAATAATAACTACTACGACTCCTCCTCCTCCTACTACATCTATTATTACTGCTACTACTGCTACAACTTTGACGGCCACTTCTACTACTACTACTGCTACTACTACTACTTCTTCCACTACTACTACTACTCCTTATACTACTCCTACGACTAAGGCTACTACTACTTCTACCACTCCTACTACTACAACTACAACTACTTCTACTACTACTGCTACCAATCCTACTACTATTACTACTACTACTACTTCTACTGTAACTACTACTGCTACTACTACTACTACATTGGCTACTGCTACCCCTACTACTGCTACTGCTACTACTACTATCACCACCACTAATAATACAACTGTTACAACTAGTACAACGACTGCTACTACTACTGCACCTTCTACTACTGCTACAATTATTACTACTACTATTGTCGATACTAATACTATTGCTATTACTACTACTACTATAGCAAATACAACCACTAGTACTCCTACTACTATTAATACAACTGCTATTAATACAACTATTAATACTACTGCTATTACAACTACTACTACAACTTCTAATACTATTACTACTACTTATCCCACTAGGACTACTCTTACGATTGCTACTACTACTGTTTCTTCGGCTACTCCTCCTACTACTCCCGTGATTACTCCTCCTCCTCCTCCTCCTCCTCCTACCACTGCTACTCGTGCTACAACTTCTACTACTACTACTTTTGTGACTACTACTACTACTTCTACTACTACCACTGCAGCTACTAGTGGTCCTACAACTACTAATACTACAACAAATGCTACTTCTGCTACTACTACTACAACAACAACAATTACTAATACTACTATTACTACTACTACTACTACTACTACCACTGTGGTTACTACTGCTGCTATTGCTACTCCTACAACTACTAGTACTACTACAAGAACTTCAACTACTACTACTAATACTACTATTACTACTTCTACTACTAGTAGTAGTACTACTACAAACACTACTACAACTATTGCTGCTGCTGCTACAGCTACTCCTATTGCTATTAGTACTACCACTACAAGAACACTACTACTACAACTACTATTTTTGCTACTACTACTACTCCTACAACCACTTCTATTACGAGTAATACTACTACTACGACTACTATTACTATTACTCCTACTACTACTACTGCAACTACTACTACTACTCGTACCGCTACTATGCTACTGCTACAACTATTATTACTACTACTACTACTATTACTACTTCTACTACTACTACTATTACAACTACAATTACTACTACTACTACACTACTACTACTATAACTACTACTTAGACTACTATTGTTGTTGTTGTTGCTACTACTACTACTACAACTACTATGGCAACTACAACAACAACAACTACTACTACAGGTACAAACCTACTACTACTACTACCCCTACGGGTAGAGCAACAAATACTGTTGTTGCTACAACTAGACTACACTCGTACTATTCCTACTACTTCTACTGCAACTGTGAATACAACCACCACTCCTACCACTATTACTACTACTATCGCAACTGCCAGCACATCTACTGCTGCTACTACTACTCCCACTACTTATACTACTACTCGTACTATACTACTATTATTACTACTTCTACTACAACTATTACTACTATAATTACTACAACTACTACTACAAGAACAACGACTACTACTACTACTACTACTACTACTACTATTACTACTAATACTACTATCACTACTACTACAACAACTACTACTACTGGAACAACTATTCTAGCTGCTTCTATTACTACCACTACTACTGCTACTACTATTGATGCTACTTCTCTGATGACTAATGCTACTACTACTGCCACTACTACTAGTACTACTACTCCTACTGATACTACTACTATGACTACTGCTACTACTACTAGCTCTACTACCATAACTACTGCTACTAATTGTACACCAGTACTACGACAACTACTACTGATACTACTACTAATACAATAACTACAACCATTACCACCACTCATACTACCACTTCTACTGCTACTACTACTACTATAGCAACAATAACTCCTTCTACTACTACTACTACAACTACTACTGCAACAACAACAACTCCTTCTACCACTACTACTACTACTACAACTACTACTTCTACTACTAACCCAACCAATGCTACAACGACTACCACTTATACTACTACTAGGGCTACAAATACTACTATGCATTCAGCTACTACTACCACTACCACTAGTACAACTGCTACAACTACTACTACCATCCCCACCTTTACTACTACTTCTAATACTATTACAACTACTACATATACTATTACCACAACAACTGCTACTTCTACTATAATTACTACAATTGCTATTATTACTACTGCTATTATTGGTACTACTTTGACTACTACTACTACAACTACTACTGTTGTTCCAGCTGCTATTACTACTACTGCTATTGCTACTTCTACTGCTGCAATAACTACTACGACTCCTCCTCCAACTACTACATCTATTATTACTAGAACTACTTCTACTACTTCCTATGTGACTCCTACTACTACTACTCCCACTACTACTACGTCTACCACTATGACAACTATGACTCCTAATACTACTTCTACTACTAAGGCTACTATTACTTCTACCACTCCAACTACTCCTACTACTACTATTACCACCACCACCATCACCACCGCAATGACAACTACAACAACTACTACTATGACTACCACTTCTACTATGACTAATACTAATATTACTACTACTATCGCTGCTACTACTACTACTTAAACTTCTACTATTACTACTACAACCACTACAACTCGAACGACTAGTACTACTACTCCTACTACTGCTACGTCTACTACTAATACAATACTACTACTACTAGTACTACGACTACAACAACTGCCACTAATTGTACTTCTACTACTACCACAACTACTCCGACTAACAAAACTACTACTACTACTCTTGCTACAGCTACAATCTGTTCTACTACTACTACAACCACTACAACTACTAATACTATAACTTCAAGTACTAGTACTACCACTTCTACTACTTCTCCTCCTACTACTTGAATAAGTAAACTGCTACTACTAGTAGTATAACTATAATCAATTTCTCTTACTACTACTACTACTACAATTGCTACTACTTCTACTCCTACACATTCTGCTATTTCTATTCCTACTACTACTACTGCTACTGCTACTACTACTACAACTGTTACTTCTGTGACTACTACTACTACTATTACAACCAATATTATTGCTTCTTCAACTACTACTATTGCCACTACTACAACTACTATTGTTGCTACTACAAATAATACTACTACCCCAATTACTACTACTACTAATACTACTACTCCTACTACTACTGTTACTATTACTATTATTATTATTACTACTACAACTACTATTGCCTCCATGACTACTACTACTACTACTACACCATCTACTGCTGCTGCTGCTACTACTACTACTACTACTACGTTACTCCTACTACTACTACTACTTCTACTACTACTACTATCGCTGCTGCTACTACTACTGCTGCTACTACTAGTGGTCCCAAAACTGCTAATACTACTACTATTGCTACTTCTACTACAACTACTGCTGCTACTACTACTAGTACTATAATTACTACTACCATTGCTACTACTACTACAACTACCACCACGGTTACTACTGCTGCTGCTACAACTCCCACTACTACATCTACTACAACAACTACAACAACTACTACTATTAATACAATTATTACTACTTATACTACTACTACAACTACTAATAATAACACTATAATTACTACTACTACAACCAAGATTATGGCTACTAATACTACTAACCAGTACTACCACTACTACAACACTACTACTATAACTACTATTTCTGGTACTACTACTATGCCCACAAGTACTTCTTTTACGACCACTACTACTACTACTACAACAACAACAACTACTACCACATCCAATTCGACAGCTACAACTACTACTCTGCCTATTATTACTCCAACTCCTACCCCTATGACTACTCCTACTACTACTACTACAACAACAACAACAACAACAACAACAACTACTACTACTACTACTACTACTACTACTATGACTACTACTACTACAACTACTACTACTAATACTATTGCGGCTACTACTATGAATAATATTACTACAGCTACAGCTACTACTACTAGTACTACTACTACTATGAGTACTACTACTAACTAGTATTGCTGCTGCTGCAACGACGACTACTACTGCTACTACTACTACAGCAAGTCATACCACTACTGCTACTACAACTAATACTACTACCACCACCACCACCACTACCGCAACTACTATTAATACTACTACTACTATTACTACTGCTAGTTTTGCTTCTAGCACTACAACTACCACTACTTTTGCTACTACTACAACTAATACCTCGACTGCTACTATGAGTACTACTTTTACTACAACTAAACAACAACAACAACAACAACTACTACTACTGCTACTACTACTTTGACTACTACAACTTCTGCTACTACTACTACTACTGTGGCTATTGCTTCTACTCCTACTACTACTCCTACTACCACTACTACTTTTGCTACTCCTACTACTATCTACTACTACAATTACTGTGACTTATACTACTACTGCTACTAGCACTACTATTACTACTACCACAGCCACAACTACTACAACGAATGGTACTACCACCACTTCTCCTACAACTACAACTTCTACTAATACAACTGTTACTCCTACTGCTGTACTACTACAACTTTTGTGACAACTAAAACAACTACTACTACTACTTTTACTACTACTGCTACTGCTAAAACTCTAACTACCACTACAAATACTACCATTACCACTACTCCCACTTCTACTACCACCACTACAACTACCACTACTGCTAGTACTACTATTACTAACACTACAACTACTACTATTACTACCATTACTACTACTTCTACTATTACTACCACTGCTACTACTGCTAATATAGCTACTACTACACTGTTTGTTACCACTGCTACTGCTACTACTACTACTTCTACTACTACTACTGCTACTACTATTGGTGCTACTAATACTATTATTACTACTAGTACAAGTACTATTACTTCTACTACTACACCTACTACTACTACTTTTGCTACTACTTTTATTACTACTACTACTACTACAACTTCTACTACTACGAGCACTAATATCGCCACTCTACTACAACTTGTACTACTTCTGCTATAACTAAAAAGTCTACTACTGCTTGATGCTACTACTACTTTTACTGCTATTAGTACTACTACTAGTATTTCTACTACTACTACTACTACTTCTATTGCTACAACAACTACTATGACTCCTCCTACTATTGCTACATCTGTTATTACTGCCACTAGTGCTAGCACTTCGATTGCGACTCCTACTACTAGTCCTACTACTAATACTACTATGTCTACCACTATGACTACTACTCCTAATACTACTCCTACTATTAAGGCTACTACTACTTCTAACACTCCTCCTCCTCCTCCTACTACTACTATTACCACTACTACTACCACCACTACTATAACTATTACTACCATTGCTACTACTGTTACTACAACTACTACTACTACAACATATATTACCACTACTGCTACTACTACTACTTCTACTACTACTACTGCTGATACTACTGGTGCTACTAGTACTATTACTACTACTGCTACTAGTATAATTACTTCCACTGCTACTACTCCTACTACTACTAATATTACTACTTTTACTACTACAACTTTTTCTAGTACTTTTACTACAACTACAGCTACTACTGCAACTTCTACTACTACAAGAACTAATACCACCACTCTAATACTACTTCTACTGCTGCTAGTACTACTACCACTACTAATACTGATACTTCTACTACATCTAATACTTCAACTACTGCTACTACTTCTCCTACTACCACTACTACTATGTCTGCTACTACTACTACTATTACTACTATGACTGCTAGTCCAAATAATACTACTTATCGCACTACTAGTACTCCTGCTACCCCAACAACTACTACTGCTGCTGCTACATGTACTTTTACTACTACTCCTACTACTTCTTCTGCTACTGCCACTAATTTTACTACTATTGCTATCACTTTCACTACTACTGCTACTACAACTACTACTACTACATCTACTACAATTAGTACTGCTACTATTGCTACTTCTGCTACTTCTACTATAGCTACTACTACTACTAGTACTACCACTACTAGTACTGCTACAACTATTGCTCCAACTAATACTACTACTACTAATCTTATTATTGCTACTACAACTACAACAAGTTCTCCTACTACTACTACTAGTAGCACTACTTGTACTACTTTGTCTTCTACTACTACTCCTGCTACTACTGTTGCCACTGCCACTGCTGCTGCTACTACTACTTCTGCGACTACTACTGCTACTAGTACTACCACTACTACTACTATTATTACAACTACTACTGTGGCTGCTACTACTCTGCTTCTCCTACTATTGCTTCTAGGATAGGACTACAACTCTACTTTTCCTACTACTACCGCTACTACTACTTTTACTAATACTACTACTTTTACAACTAATACTACTATTACTACTACTATGACGATAACTACTTCTACTGCTGCTCCTACTACTACAACTGCTGCTGCTACCACTATTGCTGTTGCTAGTGCTGCTATAACTACAACTACTACTACTTCTTCTACTACTACTGCCACTACTATTATTACTATTACTATTTTGCCAACTCCTGCAACTACTAATACTAAGCTACTACAATAACTACTGCTGCTGTTTCTGCTACAACAACTACTATAGCTACTACAACTACTATTGCTGCTATTACTACTATAACAACTACTGTTATTACTACTACTACAACTACTGCTGCTACTACTACCACTACTACTAATATTACAGCTGCTGCTTCTGCTACAGCTACTATTGATACTATTACTATTGCTTCTATGGATGCTACTATTATCACTACTGCTGCTACCATGGCTACCACTACTACTACTACTACTTTTGTAATAACTATTACTACTACAACAACTACTATTGCTACTACTGCTACTTGTACTGCTGCTACTACGACTAGTGCTAGTACTACAACTACTACAACTAATACTATTGCTATTACCATTTCTACTACTACTCAACTACTCCTACTCCTACTCTACTACTACTACTCTACTTCTACAATAATAACTACTACTACTACTCAATTACTCCTACTCCTACTCTACTTATAGCAATAGTAGTAGCAGTAGTAGTAATAGTTATTATTGTTGTTGTAGTAGTTGAATTAATAGTAGCAGTAGAATTTATTATTATAGTAATAATAGTAGTAGTAGTAGCAGCAATAGTAGTAGTAGTAGCAATCATAGTTGTGGTAGCAGTAGCAGTAGTAGTAGCTGTAGTTGTAGTCATTATACCAGTAGCCGTAGCTGTAGGTGTAGCAGTAGTAGTAGCAATAGTTGTAGTCATTAGACCAGTAGCAGTAGAAGTAGTAATCATAGTAGTCGTAGTAGCAGTACTAGTAGCAGAAGTAGTAGCAATAGGAAAAGAAGTAGTAGTAGCAGTAGCAATAGTAGCAGCAGCAGTAGTAGTACTAGTATTAGTAGCAGTAGTAGTAGCAGTTGGATAAATTGTAGTACCAATAGTAGCAACAGTAGTTGTAGTAGTTGTAGAAGTAGTAGTAGTAGTAGTAGTAGCAGTAATAACAACAGCGGCAATAGTAGTAGTAGCCGTAGTAGTAGTAGCAATTGGAGTAGTAGTTGTAGTTAAAAATAGCTATAGTTAAAGCTATTGTAGCAGTAGTAGTAGCAGCAGTTGGAGTAGTAGTTGTAGTTAAAAGTAGCTATAGTTAAAGCTATAGTGACAGTAGTAGTAGTAGCAATAGCAATAGTAGTGGTGGTAGTAGCAGTAGTAGCAACAGTAACAAAAGTAGTAGTTGTAGTAGCAGTAGGTGTTGTAGTAGTAGCCGTAGCCATAATAGTAGCAGTAGTGATAGTATTAGCAGTAGTAGTAGAGGTAGAAGCAGTAGTACTTGTAGAGTAGCAGCAGCAGTAGTAGTAGTAGCGATAGATATAGCCGTTGTAGTAGTAGTAGTAGTAGCATTAGTAGTAGTAGAATTAGTAGTAGTAGAAGTAGTTGTAGCAAAAGTAGCAATAGTAGCAAAAGTAGAGGTAGTAGTAGTAGTAGTTGTTGTTGTTGTTGTAGCAACAGCAGTAGTAGTTGTAGTAGTAGTAGTAGCAATAGTAGTAGTAGAAGTAGTCGTAATAGTGGGAGAAGTAGTAATAGTTGTTAGAGTAGTAATTGTAGTTCTAGTAGTAGTAATAGTCATAGTTGTACTAGCAATAATAGTATTACTAGTATTAGCAGTAGAAGCAGTAGTAGCTAAAGTAGTAGTAGTAGTCATAGTAAAGATGTTAGCTACTTAGCTCTGGTCAATCTCCCATCCCAACAAAAGCTCACCAACAAGCTAAGCTCCATATTGGATGAGCTTCGGCAATAGGGTTATATTGGTGATAACCCACTGAAATATTGCACTGCTTCTTGGATGTGTAGGTACTCCTCCTCCTCCAGGTCCAATTTCACAATTGCTGCTGCAGTAGGAACAGAGGGAAGAGTATGAATGGTGGATACATTTTTATAAAACGTAACCGTATTGCCTTCAATGCGAACGCCGCCCTGCATGGCACGGATGAAGTTGCAGCCGAGGATCATTTGGATGTCCTCCCCGAGTTTCATTGGGAAGGCATACGTGTAGGGGATCCGGAAGCCATTCTCCCCGATCAGCATACGGCCAACTTTTAGCTTTTTGTTTGCCGAGGTTTGTGAGTTGATGCCACTGAAATGCACTAGGAAGGGATTAGCTTCCAGGGCATCCTCAGGGGCTACTCCTTGGTCAATACAACAGGTCGTTGCTCCTGTATCGAGGATGGCATTAACTTCAAAGGGAACAACCTTAGGAATGTCAAACTTCACCTTCAGGTTGTACAGCATATTTTTTGTTCGCCTTGGTTGTGGAGGCATCTGTGCTTCTGCGGCGAGCAGTTGTTGTGTAGTATCAACGAGGAAAGCGTGCAGGTCTCCCACCACGCTTCCAGTTGCGAGGCCCGGCGGAGTAGAGGGCAAGGGGCATTGGAGGTCATGACGCTCGAGTACTAAGCGATCAACCTCCATGGCGGCGGTTTCCAGGTCTTGATACTTTTGTTTCCAGCGGTCTGCCTCGTGTTGCAAAAGGCGGAGGCGTTATTTTAGGGCGTCGATTTCTTCTTGGGCCAGTGTTAGTTGTTGTTGCAACTGTTGCTATTGCCTTTCACAAGCAGAAATATAATGTTGTTGTTCAAGTACTAAGGTCGTGGAGTCATACCTTGGCATTGATACTTGACCAACAGGAATTCTTTTATCAAAGTAATACGAGCTGCAGCATCCATAGACCGTCAACTTGCAAGTTGGGCAGTGCATGCGGTACCGCTTTTGTGAAGGTGCTTGGCAGCAGCAGCACTGTTCATAGGCGTCAGGCACGTCGTGGTTGACGTCCCACATGTGGCTACACTCGTATTGCGCTTGGGCTACGTGGACCATGGCACGATATCCCCCAGTAGGGCCAATCCACCATGTCCGATCTTCTTCCCAGAACATAAAGATTTTCTCTTCCAGGACGGCCATGTCTTCCTCTTAAGAAATGCTATAAATAGCATCACTTGGGTCGTCCCCTTCTTGGACAGAGACAATCTCACAGTCGACTGGGAGGTCTAGTTGTTCAATCATGGCGACGCGTTTGACATTGTGTCTCTCATTGGGACATTCTCGGGAAAAATGTCCTTCTTCGCCACAGAGAAAGCATCGGCATCGGCGATTGCGGATCAGGTGCTTCTTTTTCTCTTTCTTGGCATGTGAGGGATGCGGCTTTCCCTTATAGGTAGTGGACCGTCGGACACCAAACTTGCTTTTGGGACGTTGATAATACCCAGGGATGGGTATGTCTTGGCAGAAAGAGAGGTCCTTTAAAGCTCGTGTGAAGGCTGCTTCCTTGCATGCTTCTTCAAGATATTTGTATGTAAAGAGAATGCGTGGATAAACACGAATAGTGTTACCTGGGTGTTTGGTTTCAAATGCTGCTTTAATCTTATTGCCGATATTTCCAGGCATTTTGGACCACAGCTTCTCTGATAATTCCGGGCCGGTGAACAGCCGACCAGTTCTGGAGGCAACCTGCATATAATCATTTAGGAACGGGATTATATCCCGTAAGTCATGGCAGGTCAAGCGCTTGAGATCACTATAGGCCTCTTCTTGTATAGCTGTCGACCCTTGGTAGGGATCCTCCAGGGCGAAGATGGTACGTATCTGTGATAGAATGTTTTGCGTTCCATCAGCGCCATCGGCATGGTCCAACAGGTGCTGATACTCCATGGGATAATCCATCCGCCACTGGATCCATGCTAGTTTTTCTGATCCTCCAAGTAGGTTTTCAATAAACTCGATTTTTGCCCGAGCATCTGTAAATCCTTGGAGAGCCACTGTATTTTTGGTGATCGACTCCCATCGCATAAAGACATCATTGAATTGGCCAATTTGAGGGGGCATCACGAAGATCGCCCCAGATTGTTGTTGGGCCGAAGGGAGATTCCACCATTCTGAGGTATTCTTGGCTTTGAACCTCAGGTTCTTTGGGACATACCCTTCCACTGTTGGTCCTTGTCTTGGACCAGGGTCAGGTCTAGCAGCTAGAGGGTAGTTGACAGGTTCCATGGTTGAGTCGATTGGGGGCCTGTATTCGGACACAATAGAAGACGAGCAAAGCCGTTCTGTTGGCTTTGCCTGTTGTGGTGCCCATTGAGGATAATCCATGTCGCAGCTATCTTCACCAAAAGTAGCAATGACTTCGCTTGAATTAGCATAATATTGTAAATACTCACAGTATGCTGCTGGATCAGTCATTGGGTCGGAACTGTCCTCCTGGGGCCAGGTGGCGATGAGGTGGAAGTTGTCGTCAGTCTCCTCCTGCGGCGGGTCCATGGACCAGAGTACAGAGGCCCCTGGGCGTGTAACTCTTGCATGGGTTCCGCTAGGTGGAGCCTGGCTACCACTTTCTTTTGGTCACCACACTTGCCGTTGTTGGTTCAGTCGCTTTCGCCATTTTCGTGCTGGCATCACCTTGCGGGTTTGCTGTTTCCTGGTGCTTGCTTGCTGTTGAGTGATGTTCTGTGGTTCCTGTTGTTCCTGGAGTAGCCTGACCTCGGAAGTTGCCATGCAACTTGGCTTGTTCTTCCTGCAAAATAAGCAAAGGGTCTTTTTTCACAAGTAATCACCCGCGTGGTTCGGGAGGTCTCGCTTTCGGACTAAGCGATAATTGCTCTAGTCGTGTGAGAAGAGACTCTGGAAGAATAGAGTTCTTTGGTTGTCATGTTCTGAGAAACTGGAGATCACTCTGAATTTCCTTTTAGGTTTCTGCTATCTGGACTAATAGTTGGATTTGGGTATTGTTTTGGCTGGCAAGAAAGTGTTCATTGAGAGTGAGTGGGGGTGAGAGTGAGTGCGTGATTTTGCGTTGCGAATTGCGGATTGTTTTGGAGAGAAGAAGAAGACAAGTAGTTGGTAAGTTCCTCGATGCCTTCAATGAAGGCGCAAGGGTGATATATATAGATAGAAGCTGTAAGCTTAGATAGCTGCGATAAGATCGCATCTATTTTACAAAAGCGTCTTTACATAAAGAGGGATCCGATGCTAAGGGATAAGATGCTTCTCTACATAAAGAGGGATCCGATGCTAAAAGTAGATGCTTTCCTTCTGGTGCACGTGATACGTTCCTTAGGGCGCAAGTAAGCCGGTTTAGAACAAAAAGGCAGGCAGTCGTTGTGCTGAGTCAGCCGTGAGGTTGACTGCGGTTTCGAGCTGCGTGTCAATCTGTGTGAGAACAGGGTACCACTGGGCCCAGAAGTTTCTCGTGGTTTTGCGTCTTGCGCGCTTTGCTGCTTCTATTAGCTTGAGGGCGTACAGGGCCCGAAAGCGTCGGAGAGCGGTAAGAGCTTCTTGGGCACTTTGCTGTTCCAAGGCTTGCAGCTTTCTCCTTGTGTTATCGTATTCTGTGAGGGACATTGGAAAGTCCCGTAGGTGGCGGAGTTGTTGGTCATATTATTGCACAAGATGTTGGCTGCTGCAAGGTACTTCTGTATTGCTTGTGGGGCTGCTTGTTGTGCCTCGTGCACGGTGGTGGCTATCATACTGAGGGCCTCCAGATCTGTTGGTACAGGCCATCCTGAGAAGATAAGGGCAGTGATTAGACGAGAGAGGATGTCAGCCAGTTGGTTATCTCCTCCGTGAAGGTGCTCGAACTGGATGGTAAGCCCTGTGCCTGTGATGTAATCAGTGAAGGCAAGCCAGCGTACGCGGGAAGGCTTGTTGTTGGCTGATTTGTTGAAAAAGCTAATAATTGCCTGACAGTCCGTCCGGATTGTCAGTTCGGCCTTATCCAGATAATAAATTTTGAGCGCCTCTAAAGAATTCATCACGGCATATAATTCCGCATCAATAGTAGACTTCAGTGGTTGGAGTTTGCCGCATATCCTTTCGGTAGATTTGGGATCATATTTCTGAGGCTTCCATTTGCAGATCCCTCCCTATCCTGTCATGCAACCATCTGTTTCTAGGATCATGTAACTGTTCTCCGGTGGTAGCTCAAGATCAGGTAGTTGTTGTACCAGTGCTTTGATCCTGGCGACTAAGTCCCAGTCCCGAGAGTTCCACCGTTTTTCTTCGGTTGGACTTGTCTTGGTATAGAGGGGCCCGAGTAACGTTCCCAGATTTGGGATATAATTGTGGGCATAATTGAGAATGCCAAGCCATGCTCGGAGGCCTTTTGTTGTTAAGAGTTCCTGCTCCTGGAATGTTGCGATCTTTTTGATAATATGGGGCTGTAATTTGATCCGCTGATTACCCAGAACTGCCCCTAGAAATTCCACTTCAGAGACCGCTAGCTTCATTTTAGTTGGGCTCAGGATTAGCCCATGAGTTTTGCAGATCTGAAGCATTTTCTGCAAGTGCTGCTCATGCTCTGCTGCAGAGGAAGAGAAAACTAAGATATCATCGATGTACACTGCAATGAAGTCGTCTGTTCCTTTGAAGCAATAGTCCATCTTCCTTTGGAAGATGGCAGGTGCATTCTTCAGACCGAATGGCATTACCAGCCATTCATATAAGCCATCTGGTACCCAAAAGGCGGTCCAGGCGACGGAGTCAGGATGCATGGCGACTTGGTGAAATCCTGACTTGAGGTCAAACTTTGAGTAGATGCTGCTTCTACTCAGCTTTTGTAGGATGGTATTAATCTCGGGGAGACTATACTGGTCTTTGTGTGTAATATCATTCAGGCGTCGATAATTGAAGACCATACGCTCCTTTCCTTTGACTTCTTGACCAGTCTGGGGATCAATATAAGTGCCAGAGTGGACAATAATCGCAGTTGTGCGATGCTGACTTTTGCTAGGCCTGATGACTCTAAGGTCCAACAGGGCTCTGACATGTTTAGCATATGCGGTCTTTTCTTGTGGGGTAATATGCTTCAGAGGCCGGTCTTCAATAATGAAGTCCGGATTTTTAATGTCCAGCTGACATAGTACCTGATTTTTGGCCCAATATTTCAGTGGGTTATCACCAATATAACCCTGTTGCCGAAGCTCATCCAATATGGAGCTTAGCTTGTTGGTGAGCTTTTGTTGGGGTTGTTGTGCCACTGAATATTGCACTGCTTCTTGGATGTGTAGGTACTCCTCCTCCTCCAGGTCCAATTCCGCAATTGCTGCTGCAGTAGGAACAGAAGGAAGAGTATGAATGGTGGTTACCTTTTTATAAAATGTAGCCATATTGCCTTCAATGCGAACGTCGCCCTGCATGGCACGGATGAAGTTGCAGCCGAGGATCATTTGGATGTCCACCCCGAGTTTCATTGGGAAGGCATACGTGTAGGGGATCCGGAAGCCATTCTCCCCGATCAGCATACGGCCAACTTTTAGCTTTTTGTTTGCCGAGGTTCGTGAGTTGATGCCGCTGAAATGCACTAGGAAGGGATTAGCTTCCAGGGCATCCTCAGGGGCTACTCCTTGGTTAATACAACAGGTCGTTGCTCCTGTATCGAGGATGGCATTAACTTCAAAGGGAACAACCTTAGGAATGTCAAACTTCACCTTCAGGTTGTACCGCATATTGTTTGTTCGCCTTGGTTGTGGAGGCACTGTTCATAGGCGTCAGGCACGTCGTGGTTGACGTCCCACATGTGGCTACACTCGTATTGCTCTTGGGCTACACGGACCATGGCACGGTATCCCCCAGTAGGGCCCATCCACCATGTCCGATCTTCTTCCCGGAACATAAAGATTTTCTCTTCCAGGACGGCCATGTCTTCCTATTCAGAAATGCTATAAATAGCATCATTTGGGTCGTCCCCTTCTTAGACAGAGACAATCTCACAGTCGGCTGGGAGGTCTAGTTGTTCAAACATAGCGACGCGTTTGACATTGCGTCGCTCATTGGGACATTCTCGGGCAAAATGTCCTTCTTCGCCACAGAGAAAGCACCGGCATCGGCGATTGCGGATCAGGTGCTTCTTTTTCTCTATCCTGGCATGTGAGGGATGCAGCTTTCCCTTATAGGTAGTGGACGGTCAGACACCAAACTTGCGTTTGGGTCGTTGATAATACCCAGGGATGGGTATGTCTTGGCAGAAAGAGAGGTCCTTTAAAGCTCGTGTGAAGGCTGCTTCCTTGCTTGCTTCTTCAAGATATTTGTATGTAAAGAGAATGCGTGGATAAACACCAATAGTGTTACCTGGGTGTTTGGTTTCAAATGCTGCTTTAATCTTCTTGCCAATATTTCCAGGCATTCTGGACCACAGCTTCTCTGATGATTCCGGGCCGGTGAACAGCCGACCAGTTCTGGAGGCAACCTGCATATAATCATTTAGGAACGGGATTATATCCTGTAAGTTGTGGCAGGTCAAGCGATCGAGATCCCTATAGGCCTCTTCTTGTATAGCTGTCGACCCTTGGTAGGGATCCTCCAGGGCGAAGATGGTACGTATCTGTGATAGAATGTTTTGCGTTCCATCAGCGCCATCGGCATGGTCCAACAGGTGCTGATACTCCATGGGATAAGCCATCCGCCACTGGATCGATCCTAGTTTTTCTGATTCTCCAACTAGCTTTTCAATAAACTCGGTTTTTATCCGAGCGTCTGTAAATCCTTGGAGAGCCACTGTATTTTTGGTGATCGACTCCCAGCGAATAAAGACATCAATGAATTGGCCAATTTGAGGGGGCATCACGAAGATCGCCCCGGATTGTTGTTGGGCCGTAGGGAGATTCCACCATTCTGAGGTATTCTTGGCTTTGAACCTCAAGTTCTTTGGGACATACCCTTCCAATGTTGGTCCTTGGCATGGACCAGTGTCAGGTCTAGCAGCTGGAGGGTAGTTGACAGGTCCCATGGTTGAGTCGACGGGGAGCCTGTATTCGGACACAATAGAAGACGAGCAAAGCCGTTCTGTTGGCTTTGCCTATTGTGGTGCCCGTTGAGGATAATCCATGTCCCAGCTATCTTCACCAAAAGTAGCAATGACTTCGCTTGAATTAGCATAATACTGTAAATACTCACAGTATGCTGCTGGATCAGTCATTGGGTCGGAACTGTCCTCCTGGGGCCAGGTGGCAATGAGGTGGAAGTTGTCGTCAGTCTCCTCCTGTGGCGGGTCCATGGACCAGAGTACAGAGGCCCCTGGGCGTGTATCTCTTGCATGGGTTCCGCTAGGTGGAGCCTGGCTACCACTTTCTTTTGGTCGCCACACTTGCCGCTGTTGGTTAAGTCGCTTTCGCCATTTTCGTGCTGGCATCACCTTGCGGGTTTGCTGTTTCCTGGTGCTTGCCTGCTGTTGAGTGATGTTCTGTGGTTCCATCTGACCGGGATTAATATCCAATCCCGTTGGAGTTACGGGGAATGGTTCGAAGAAAGAGGGAGGTGCTGCATATTTGACATAATAGTCAAATTTACCACTGGGTTCCCCCAAGGTATCCCATCTTGCTTCAGGTTCTGCCTTTTGAAGGTCCTGTAGTAGGACGACAACAATTTCACTCTCCTCCAGTTCATCGGAGTCTGGAAGGGAGGAGTACTGGTTGAGGCTCAAGGATACCCGTCCGTCCAAGAGTGTGTGACATGTGACTACTGAGGGTGTAAGTGGTACTGGCATGATGCGAGAAGGCTGGAGGAGCCAATTCATCCCGCATAATTGTGCTGTGGAGTACTGCTTTCCCGGGAGGGCCACTGTCCCTATGTGGGAGCTACTGTTTCAAGCATGGCCCAAGGACTGGCTAAATGTTTACTCACCTCTGTTTGCCAAGTGTCATTGACTCTCACTCATGGGCTACGCGGACCATGGCATGGTATCCCCCAGTAGGGGCAATCCACCATGTCCGATCTTCTTCCCGGAACATAAAGATTTTCTCTTCCAGGACAGCCATGTCTTCTTCTTCAGAAATGCTATAAATAGCATCACTTGGGTCGTCCCTTCTTGGACAGAGACAATCTCACAGTCGGCTGGGAGGTCTAGTTGTTCGAACATGGCGATGCGTTTGACATTGCGTCGCTCATTGGGACATTCTCGGGCAAAATGTCCTTCTTCGCCACAGAGAAAGCACCGGCATCGGCGATTGCGGATCAGGTGCTTCTTTCTCTCTATCCTGGCATGTGAGGGATGCGGCTTTCCCTTATAGGTAGTGGACCGTCGGACACCAAACTTGCGTTTGGGTCGTTGATAATACCCAGGGATGGGTATGTCTTGGCAGAAAGAGAGGTCCTTTAAAGCTCGTGTGAAGGCTGCTTCCTTGCATGCTTCTTCGAGATATTTGTATGTAAAGTGAATGCGTGGATAAACACCAATAGTGTTACCTGGGTGTTTGGTTTCAAATGCTGCTTTAATCTTCTTGCCGATATTTCCAGGCATTTTGGACCACAGCTTCTCTGATAATTCCGGGCCGGTGAACAGCCGACCAGTTTTGGAGGCAACTTGCATATAATCATTTAGGAACGGGATTATATCCCGTAAGTTGTGGCAGGTCAAGCGCTCGAGATCCCTATAGGCCTCTTTTTGTATAGCTGTCGACCCTTGGTAGGGATCCTCCAGGGCAAAGATGGTACGTATCTGTGATAGAATGTTTTGCGTTCCATCAGCGCCATCGGCATGGTCCAACAGGTGCTGATACTCCATGGGATAAGCCATCCTCCACTGGATCCATGCTAGTTTTTCTGATTCTCCAAGTAGGTTTTCAATAAACTCAGTTTTTGTCCGAGCGTCTGTAAATCCTTGGAGAGCCACTATATTTTTGGTGATCGACTCCCATCGCATAAAGACATCATTGAATTGGCCAATTTGAGGGGGCATCACGAAGATCACCCCGGATTGTTGTTGGGCCGAAGGGAGATTCCACCATTCTGAGGTATTCTTGGCTTTGAACCTCAGGTTCTTTGGCACATACCCTTCCACTGTTGGTCCTTGGCTTGGACCAGGGTCAGGTCTAGCAGCTGGAGGGTAGTTGACAGGTCCCATGGTTGAGTCGACTGGGGGCCTGTATTCGGACACAATAGAAGACGAGCAAAGCCGTTCTGTTGGCTTTGCCTGTTGTGGTGCCCGTTGAGGATAATCTATGTCCCAGCTATCTTCACCAAAAGTAGCAATGACTTCGCTTGAATTAGCATAATACTGTAAATACTCACAGTATGCTGCTGGATCAGTCATTGGGTCGGAACTATCCTCCTGGGGCCAGGTGGGGATGAGGTGGAAGTTGTCGTCAGTCTCCTCCTGCGGCGGGTCCATGGACCAGAGTACAGAGGCCCCTGGGCATGTATCTCTTGCATGGGTTCCGCTAGGTGGAGCCTGGCTACCACTTTCTTTTGGTCGCCACACTTGCCGCTGTTGGTTCAGTCTCTTTCGCCATTTTCGTGCTGGCATCACCTTGCGGGTTTGCTGTTTCCTGGTGCTTGCCTGCTGTTGAGTGATGTTCTGTGGTTCCATCTGACCGGGATTAATATCCCATCCCATTGGAGTTATGTGGAATGGTTCGAAGAAAGAGGGAGGTGCTGCATATTTGACAGAATAGTCAAATTTACCACTGGGTTCCCCCAAGGTATCCCATCTTGCTTCAGGTTCTGCCTTTTGAAGGTCCTGTAGTAGGACGGCAACAATTTCACTCTCCTCCAGTTCATCGGAGTCAGGAAGGGAGGAGTACTGGTTGAATCTCAAGGAAACCCGTCCGTCCAAGAGTGTGTGACATGTGACTTCTGAGGGTGTAAGTGGTACTGGCATGATGCGAGAAGGCTGGAGGAGCCAATGCATCCCGCATAATTGTGCTGTGGAGTACCGCTTTCCCGGGAGGGCGTGAATACCGTGACTGGCTAGATAGTCAATCACTCCTGTGACCTCATAAGGAAAGGCCACGTTTGGGGTATTAGAGAGACACCCAATGAGTCCTCGGGTGATGAGTAGGTTCGCTTCACCACACCGCCAGGTGTCATATCCACGAGTGAGCAAGGAGATCTGAATATTCCTGTAAAAATCTCCAAGTGTAAGCATCATATCTGGGATTATACACACCAATTGACTTCCCTGTGTCAGATCGACTTCCATGGTGGCAATCAATGCTTTGTCACCATGCTAGCGGTTGTCACGAAAGACAACAAGGGCCATTGTGCGTTCAGCATGTCGATGGAGGATTTGTAAGCGAACCTGCATGACTCCAAGATGAATAAATTTCATCTTACTGTGTAAGAGCTACTGGTAGCTTTCATCTTGAATAAAACTTCGGTCCACTTGTGCGTCACCTACGCAGCTAATGGACTCTTCAGAACGATGTATATACACTCGATGGTGCTCATCGTCCGTGCGGGAATGATAAAGTACTTCAGCGGGGGCGATAGTTGCCCGCTCCCGCATAGAAAGTTGTAGCTGTGCCTGGGGGTCAAGGTGTTGTTCCAGAAGTAGCCTGACCTGGGAAGTTGCCATGCACCTTGGCTTGTTCTTCCTGCAAAATAAGCAAAGGGTCTTTTTTTCACAAGTAATTGCCCGCATGGTTCGGGAGGTCTCACTTTCGGACTAAGCGATAATTGCTCTAGTCGTGTGAGAAGAGACTCTGGAAGAACAGAGTTCTTTGGTTGTCGTGTTCTGAGAAACTGGAGATCACTCTGAATTTCATTTAAGGTTTCTGCTATCTGGACTAAGAGTTGGATTTGGGTATTGTTTTGCTTCAAAATAGCTATGTTTTGGGCAGAGGTGCTAATACACTCACTGGGTTTAACGAAACCAGTTGCCGGATTATCAATAGGTTCTACGGCCTCTAAGGCGTCTTGGTAGGAAGTGGTTGTTTTGGCTGGCAAGAAAGTGTTCATTCACTGGGAGGTGTACTAACAATTTGAACAGAATCTAGGTACTCTGGGTTCCGAGTGTGAGGTATATGCCTTACCTTATCGAACAAGAGACGAGTCCTACGAGAACTGCAAACGCTGATCCCAGTGCCTGTCATGCTCATCCGATTGGCAGCTACTGCCTCTTGCAGGTTTACGTGCACTGCGGCCTTTTGCACTTCAGAAACTGTGACTAGCGTCAGGAATTCCTAAGTCTTCATCTCACCAAAACCATGAAGACCTACTTCTTTCCCACTATTGACCTTGCGGTGGACTTATTAGGTCCAGCCTCTGTGCCACCCGAGGGGTCAATCCAGGATTTTTGGACCTGCTATGGTTTGGGTATTAACGGCCATAAGGTCAGAAACCATCACACACATCCCCGATGAGTACCTAGACAGGAGGGGTTTACTCAGCCATGGAAGGGATTACAACCAGGTAAGGAACGAAGCTCTGATACCAGAGGTGGGGGTGAGAGTGAGTGGGGGTGAGAGTGAGTGCGTGATTTTGCGTTGCGGATTGCGGATTGTTTTGGAGAGAATAAGAAGACAAGTAGTTGTTAAGTTCCTCGATGCCTTCATTGAAGGCGCAAGGGTGATATATATAGATAGAAGCTGTAAGCTTAGATAGCTGCGATAAGATCGCATCTATTTTACGAAAGCGGCTTTACATAAAGAGGGATCCTATGCTAAGGGATAAGATGCTTCTTTACATAAAGAGGGATCCGATGCTAAAAGTAGATGCTTTCCTTCTGGTGTAAGTGATACGTTCCTTAGGGCACAAGTAAGCTGGTTTAGAACAGAACGGCAGGCAGTCGCTGTGCTGAGTCAGCCGTGAGGTTGACTGCGGTTTCGAGCTGCGTGTCAATCTGTGTGAGAACAGGGTACCACTGGGCGCAGAAGTTTCCGTGGTTTTGTGTCTTGCGCGCTTTGCTGCTTCTGTTAGCTTGAGGGCGTACAGGGCCCGGAAGCGTCGGAGAGCGGTAAGAGCTTCTTGGGCACTTTGCCATTCCAAGGCTTGCAGCTTTCTCCTTGTGCTATCGTATTCTGTGAGGGACATTGGGAAGTCCCGTAGGTGGCGGAGTTGTTGGTCATACTGTTGCACAAGATGTTGGCTGCTGCAAGGTACTTCTGTATTGCTTGTGGGGCTGCTTGTGGTGCCTCGTGCACGGTGGTGGCTATCAGACTGAGGGCCTCCAGATCTGTTGGTACAGGACATCCTGAGAAGATAAGGGCAGTGATTAGACGAGAGAGGATGTCAGCCAGTTGGTTATCTCCTCCGTGAAGGTGCTCGAACTGGATGGTAAGCCCTGTGCCTGTGATGTAATCGGTGAAGGCAAGCCAGCATATGCGGGAAGGCTTGTTGTTGGCCGATTTATTGAAAAAGCTAATAATTGCCTGACAGTCCGTCCGGATTGTCAGTTCGGCCTTATCCAGGTAATAAATTTTGAGCGCCTCTAAAGAATTCATCACGGCATATAATTCGGCATCAATAGTAGACTTCAGTGGTTGGAATTTGCCGCTAGCGTAGGCGCATATCCTTTCGGTAGATTTGGGATCATATTTTTGAGGCTTCCATTTGCAGATCCCTCACCATCCTGTCATGCAACCATCTATTTCTAGGATCATGTAACTGTTCTCCGGTGGTAGCTCAAGATCAGGTAGTTGTTGTACCAGCGCTTTGATCCTGGCGACTAAGTCCCAGTCCTGGGAGTTCCACCATTTTTCTCCAGTTGGACTTGTCTTGGCATAGAGGGGCCCGAGTAACGTTCCCAGATTTGGGATTTAATTGCGGGCATAATTGAGAATGCCAAGCCATGCTCGGAGGCCTTTTGTTGTTAAGAGTTCCTGCTCTTGGAATGTTGCGATCTTTTTGATAATATGGGGCGGTAATTTGATCCGCTGATTACCCAGAACTGCCCCTAGAAATTCCACTTCAGAGACCGCTAGCTTCATTTTAGTTGGGCTCAGGATTAGCCCATGAGTTTTGCAGATCTGAAGCATTTTCTGCAAGTGCTACTCATGCTCTGCTACAGAGGAAGAGAAAACTAAGATATCATCGATGTACACTGCAATGAAGTCCTCTGTTCCTTTGAAGCAATAGTCCATCTTCCTTTGGAAGATGGCAAGTTCGGATTTTTAATATCCAGCTGGCATAGTACCTGATTTTTGGCCCAATATTTCAGTGGGTTATCACCAATATAACCCTGTTGCCGAAGCTCATCCAATATGGAGCTTAGCTTGTTGGAGAGCTTTTGTTGGGGTTGTTGTGCCACAGAATATTGCACTGCTTCTTGGATGTGTAGGTACTCCTCCTCCTCCAGGTCCAATTCCGCAATTGCTGCTGCAGTAGGAACAGAGGGAAGAGTATGAATGGTGGTTACGTTTTTATAAAACGTAACCGTATTGCCTTCAATGCGAACGCCGCCCTGCATGGCACGGATGAAGTTGCAGCCGAGGATCATTTGGATGTCCTCTCCGAGTTTCATTGGGAAGGCATACGTGTAGGGGATCCGGAAGCCATTCTCCCCGATCAGCATACGGCCAACTTTTAGCTTTTTGTTTGCCGAGGTTCGTGAGTTGAGGCCGCTGAAATGCACTAGGAAGGGATTGGCTTCCAGGGCATCCTCAGGGGCTACTCCTTGGTCAAAACAACAGGTCGTTGCTCCTGTATCGAGGATGGCATTAACGTCAAAGGGAACAACCTTAGGAATGTCAAACTTCACCTTCAGGTTGTACAGCATATTTTATGTTCGCCTTGGTTGTGGAGGCATCTATGCTTCTGCGGCGAGCAGTTGTTGTGTAGTATCAATGAGGAAAGCGTGAAGGTCTCCCACCACGCTTCCAGTTGCGAGGCTCGGCGGAGTAGAGGGCAAGGGGCATTGGAGGTCATGACGCTCGAGTACTAAGCGATCAACCTCCATGGCGGCGGTTTCCAGGTCTTGATACATTTGTTTCCAGTGGTCCGCCTCGTGTTGCAAAAGGCAGAGGCATTGTTTTAGGGCGTCGGTTTCTTCTTGGGCCAGTGTTAGTTGTTGTTGCAACTATTGAGGAAGACATGGCCGTCCTGGAAGACAAAATCTTTATGTTCCGGGAAGAAGATCGGACATGGTGGATTGGCCCTACTGGGGGATACCGTGCCATGGTCCGCGTAGCCCAAGAGCAATACGAGTGTAGCCACATGTGGGATGTCAACCACGACGTGCCTGATGCCTATGAATAGTGCTGCTGCTGCCAAGCACCTTCACAAAAGCCGTACCGCATGCACTGCCTAACTTGCAAGTTGACGGTCTGTGGACGCTGCAGCTCGTATTACTTTGATAAAAGAATTCATATTGCTCAAGTATCAATGCCAAGGTATGACTCCACTGGCTTAGTACTTGAACAACAACATTATATTTCTACTTGTGAAAGGCAACAGCAACAGTTGCAACAACAACTAACACTGGCCCAAGAAGAAACTGACGCCCTGAAATAATGCCTCCGCCTTTTGCAACACGAGGCGGACTGCTGGAAACAAAAGTATCAAGACCTGGAAACTGCCACCATGGAGGTTGATCGCTTAGTACTCGAGCGTCATGACCTCCAATGCCCCTTGCCCTCTACTCCGCCGGGCCTCGCAACTGGAAGCGTGGTGGGAGACCTACACGCTTTCGTCGTTGATACTACACAACAACTGCTCGCCGCAGAAGCACAGATGCCTCCACAACCAAGGCGAACAAAAAATATGCTGTACAACCTGAAGGTGAAGTTTGACATTCCTAAGGTTGTTCCCTTTGAAGTTAATGCCATCCTCGATACAGGAGCAATGACCTGTTGTATTGACCAAGGAGTAGCCCCTGAGGATGCCCTGGAAGCTAATCCCTTCCTAGTGCATTTCAGCGGCATCAACTCACGAACCTCGGCAAACAAAAAGCTAAAAGTTGGTCGTATGCTGATCGGGGAGAATGGCTTCCGGATCCCCTACACGTATGCCTTCCCAATGAAACTCGGGGAGGACATCCAAATGATCCTCGGCTGCAACTTCATCCGTGCCTTGCAGGGCGGCGTTCGCATTGAAGGCAATAGGGTTACGTTTTATAAAAACGTAACCACCATTCATACTCTTCCCTCTGTTCCTACTGCAGCAGCAATTGTGGAATTGGACCTGGAGGAGGAGGAGTACCTACACATCGAAGAAGCAGTGCAATATTCAGTGGCACAACAACCCCAACAAAAGTTCACCAACAAGCTAAGCTCCATATTGGATGAGCTTCGGCAACAGCGTTATACTGGTGATAACCCACTGAAATATTGGGCCAACAATCAGGTACTATGCGAGCTGGACATTAAAAATCCGGACTTCATTATTGAAGATCAGCCTCTGAAGCATATTACCCCACAAGCAAAGACCGCATATGCTAAACATGTCAGAGCCCTGTTAGACCTTGGAGTCATCAGGCCTAGCAAAAGCCGGCATCGTACAACTGTGATTATTGTCCACTCCGGCACTTATATTGATCCCCAGACTGGTCAAGAAGTCAAAGGAAAGGAGCGTATGGTCTTCAATCATCGATGCCTGAATGATATTACACACAAAGACCGGTATAGTCTCCCCGGGATTAATACCATCCTACAAAAGGTGAGTAGAAGCAGCATCAACTCAAAGTTTGACCTCAAGTCATGATTTCACCAAGTCGCCATGCATCCTGACTCCGTCGCCTGGACCGCCTTTTGGGTACCAGATGACTTATACGAATGGCTGGTAATGCCATTCGGTCTGAAGAATGCACCTACCATCTTTCAAAGGAAGATGGACTATTGCTTCAAAGGAACAGAGGACTTCATTGCAGTGTACATCGATGATATCTTAGTTTTCTCTTCCTCTGCAGCAGAGCATGAGCAGCACTTGCAGAAAATGCTTCAGGTCTGCAAAACTCATGGGCTAATCCTGAGCCCAACTAAAATGAAGCTAGTGGTCTCTGAAGTGGAATTTCTAGGGGCAGTTCTGGGTAATCAGCGGATCAAATTACAGCCCCATATTATCAAAAAGATCGCAACATTCCAGGAGCAGGAACTCTTAACAACAAAAGGATGGCCTGTACCAACAGATCTGGAGGCCCTCAGTCTGATAGCCACCACCGTGCAGGAGGCACCACAAGCAGCCCCACAAGCAATACAGAAGTACCTTGCAGCAGCCAACATCTTGTGCAACCGTATGACCAACAACTCCGCCACCTACGGGACTTCCCAATGTCCCTCACAGAATACGATAACACAAGGAGAAAGCTGCAAGCCTTGGAACGGCAAAGTGCCCAAAAAGCTCTTACCGCTCTCCGACGCTTCCGGGCCCTGTACGCCCTCAAGCTAACAGAAGCAGCAAAGCGCGCAAGACGCAAAACCACGGGAAACTTCTGGGCCCAATGGTACCCTGTTCTCACACAGATTGACACGCAGCTCGAAACCGCAGTCAACCTCACGGCTGACTCAGCACAACGATTGCCTGCCTTTCTATTCTAAACCGGCTTACTTGCCCCCTAAGGAACATATCACTTACACCAGAAGGAAAGCATCTACTTTTAGCATCGGATCCCTCTTTATGTAAGAAGCATCTTATCCCTTAGCATCGGATCCCTCTTTATGTAAAGACGCTTTTGTAAAATAGATGCGATCTTATCGCAGCTATCTAAGCTTACAGCTTCTATCTATATATATCACCCTTGTACCTCCATTGAAGGCATCGAGGAACTTACCAACTACTTGTCTTCTTCTTCTCTCCAAAATAATCCGCAATCCGTTACGCAAAATCACGCACTCACTCTCACCCCCACTCACTCTCACCCCCACCTCTGGTATCAGAGCTTCGTTCCTTATCTGGTTGTAATCCCTTCCATGGCTGAGTAAACCCCTCCTGTCTAGGTACTCATCGGGGATGTGTGTGATGGTTTCTGACCTTATGGCCGTTAATACCCAAACCATAGTAGGCCGAAAAATCCTGGATTGGCCCCTCGGGTGGCACAGAGGCTGGACCTAATAAGTCCACCACAAGGTCAATAGTGGGAAAGAAGTAGGTCTTCATGGTTTTGGTGAGACGAAGACTTAGGAATTC
The DNA here is from genome assembly GCA_005019695.1 of Trichopus zeylanicus subsp. travancoricus. Lineage (NCBI taxonomy): Eukaryota > Viridiplantae > Streptophyta > Magnoliopsida > Dioscoreales > Dioscoreaceae > Trichopus > Trichopus zeylanicus. The sequence continues at coordinate 56,400 of RXID01014759.1, forward strand.
CTAACGCTAGTCACAGTTTCTGAAGTGCAAAAGGCCGCAGTGCGCGTAAACCTGCAAGAGGCAGTAGCTGCCAGTCGGATGAGCATGACAGGCACTGGGATCAGCGTTTGCAGTTCTCGTAGGACTCGTCTCTTGTTGGATAAGGTAGGGCATATACCTCACACTCGGAACACAGAGTACCTAGATTCTGTTCAAATTGTTAGTACACCTCCCAGTGAATGAACACTTTCTTGCCAGCCAAAACAACCACTTCCTACCAAGACGCCTTAGAGGCCGTAGAACCTATTGATAATCCGGCAACTGGTTTCGTTAAACCCAGTGAGTGTATTAGCACCTCTGCCCAAAACATAGCTATTTTGAAGCAAAACAATACCCAAATCCAACTCTTAGTCCAGATAGCAGAAACCTTAAAGGAAATTCAGAGTGATCTCCAGTTTCTCAGAATACGACAACCAAAGAACTCTGTTCTTCCAGAGTCTCTTCTCACACGACTAGAGCAATTATCGCTTAGTCCGAAAGCGAGACCTCCCGAACCACGCATTCTGTTTACATACAAATATCTTGAAGAAGCATGCAAGGAAGCAGCCTTCACACGAGCTTTAAAGGACCTCTCTTTCTGCCAAGACATACCCATCCCTGGGTATTATCAACGACCCAAACGCAAGTTTGGTGTCCGACGGTCCACTACCTATAAGGGAAAGCCGCATCCCTCACATGCCAGGATAGAGAAAAAGAAGCACCTGATCCGCAATCGCCGATGCCGGTGCCTTCTCTGTGGTGAAGAAGGACATTTTGCCCGAGAATGTCCCAATGAGCGATGCAATGTCAAACGCGTCGCCATGTTTGAACAACTAGACCTCCCAGCCGACTGTGAGATTGTCACTGTCCAGGAAGGGGACGACCCAAGTGATGCTATTTATAGCATTTTTGAAGAGGAAGACATGGCCGTCCTGGAAGAGAAAATCTTTATGTTCCGGGAAGAAGATCGGACATGGTGGATTGGCCCTACTGGGGGATACCGTGCCATGGTCCGCGTAGCCCAAGAGCAATAAGAGTGTAGCCACATGTGGGATGTCAACCACGACGTGCCTGACGCCTATGAACAGTGCTGCTGCTGCCAAGCACCTTCACAAAAGCCGTACCGCATGCACTGCCCAACTTGCAAGCTGACGGTCTGTGGATGCTGCAGCTCGTATTACTTTGATAAAAGAATTCCTATTGCTCAAGTATCAATGCCAAGGTATGACTCCACTGGCTTAGTACTTGAACAACAACATTATATTTCTACTTGTGAAAGTCAACAGCAACAGTTGCAACAATAACTAACACTGGCCCAAGAAGAAACCGACGCCCTAAAACAATGCCTCCGCCTTTTAAAACACGAGGCGGACCACTGGAAACAAAAGTATCAAGACCTGGAAACCGCCACCATGGAGGTTGATCGCTTAGTACTCGAGCGTCATGACCTCCAATGCCCCTTGCCCTCTACTCCGCCGGGCCTCGCAACTGGAAGCGTGGTGGGAGACCTGCACGCTTTCCTCGTTGATACTACACAACAACTGCTCGCCGCAGAAGCACAGATTCCTCCACAACCAAGGCGAACAAAAAATATGCTGTACAACCTGAAGGTGAAGTTTGACATTCCTAAGGTTGTTCCCTTTGAAGTTAATGCCATCCTCAATACAGGAGCAACGACCTGTTGTATTGACCAAGGAGTAGCCCCTGAGGATGCCCTGGAAGCTATTCCCTTCCTAGTGCATTTCAGCGGCATCAACTCACGAACCTCGGCAAACAAAAAGCTAAAAGTTGGCCGTATGCTGATCGGGGAGAATGGCTTCCGGATCCCCTACACGTATGCCTTCCCAATGAAACTCGGGGAGGACATCCAAATGATCCTCGGCTGCAACTTCATCCGTGCCATGCAGGGCGGCGTTCGCATTGAAGGCAATAGGGTTACGTTTTATAAAAACGTAACCACCATTCATACTCTTCCCTCTGTTCCTACTGTAGCAGCAATTATGGAATTGGACCTGGAGGAGGAGGAGTACCTACAAATCCAAGAAGCAGTGCAATATTCAGTGGCACAACAACCCCAACAAAAGTTCACCAACAAGCTAAGCTCGATATTGGATGAGCTTCAGCAACAGGGTTATATTGGTGATAACCCACTGAAATATTGGGCCAAAAATCAGGTACTATGCGAGCTGGACATTAAAAATACGGACTTCGTTATTGAAGATCGGCCTCTGAAGCATATTACCCCACAAGCAAAGACCGCATATGCTAAACATGTCAGAGCCCTGTTAGACCTTGGAGTCATCAGGCCTAGCAAAAGCCGGCATCGTACAACTGCGATTATTGTCCACTCCGACACTTATATTGATCCCCAGACTGGTCAAGAAGTCAAAGGAAAGGGGCATATGGTCTTCAATTATCGACGCCTGAATGATATTACACACAAAGACCGGTATAGTCTCCCCGGGATTAATACCATCCTACAAAAGGTGAGTAGAAGCAGCATCTACTCAAAGTTTGACCTCAAGTCAGGATTTCACCAAGTCGCCATGCATCCTGACTCCATCGCCTGGACCACCTTTTGGGTACCAGATGACTTATACGAATGGCTGGTAATGCCATTCGGTCTGAAGAATGCACTTGCCATCTTCCAAAGGAAGATGGACTATTGCTTCAAAGGAACAGAGGACTTCATTGCAGTGTACATCGATGATATCTTAGTTTTCTCTTCCTCTGCAGCAGAGCATGAGCAGCACTTGCAGAAAATGCTTCAGGTCTGCAAAACTCATGGGCTAATCCTGAGCCCAACTAAAATGAAGCTAGCGGTCTCTGAAGTGGAATTTCTAGGGGCAGTTCTGGGTAATCAGCGGATCAAATTACAGCCCCATATTATCAAAAAGATCGCAACAATCCAGGAGCAGGAACTCTTAACAACAAAAGGATGGCCTGTACCAACAGATCTGGAGGCCCTCAGTCTGATAGCCACCACCGTGCAGGAGGCACCACAAGCAGCCCCACAAGCAATACAGAAGTACCTTGCTATAAATAGCATCACTTGGGTCGTCCCCTTCTTGGACAGAGACAATCTCACAGTCGGCTGGGAGGTCTAGTCGTTCAAACATGGCGACGCGTTTGACATTGCGTCGCTCATTGGGACATTCTTGGGCAAAATGTCCTTCTTCGCCACAGAGAAAGCACCTGCATCGGCGATTGCGGATCAGGTGCTTCTTTTTCTCTATCCTGGCATGTGAGGGATGCGGCTTTCCCTTATAGGTAGTGGACCGTCGGACACCAAACTTGCGTTTGGGTCGTTGATAATACCCAGGGATGGGTATGTCTTGGCAGAAAGAGAGGTCCTTTAAAGCTCGTGTGAAGGCTGCTTCCTTGCATGCTTCTTCAAGATATTTGTATGTAAACAGAATGCATGGATAAACACCAATAGTGTTACCTGGGTGTTTGGTTTCAAATGCTGCTTTAATCTTCTTGCCGATATTTCCAGGCATTTTGGCCCACAGCTTCTCTGATAATTCCGGGCCGGTGAACAGCCGACCAGTTCTGGAGGCAACCAGCATATAATCATTTAGGAACGGGATGATATCCCGTAAGTTGTGGCAGGTCAAGCGCTCGAGATCCCTATAGGCCTCTTCTTGTATAGCTGTCGACCCTTGGTAGGGATCCTCCAGGGCGAAGATGGTACATATCTGTGATATAATGTTTTGCGTTCCATCAGTGCCATTGGCATGGTCCAACAGGTGCTGATACTCTATGGGATAAGCCATCCGCCACTGGATCCATGCTAGTTTTTCTGATTCTCCAAGTAGGTTTTCAATAAACTCGGTTTTTGTCCGATCGTCTGTAAATCATTGGAGAGCCACTGTATTTTTGGTGATCGACTCCCATCGCATAAAGACATCATTGAATTGGCCAATTTGAGGGGGCATCACGAAGATCGCCCCGAATTGTTGTTGGGCCGAAGGGAGATTCCACCATGCTGAGGTATTCTTGGCTTTGAACCTCAGGTTCTTTGGGACATACCCTTCCACTGTTGGTCCTTGGCTTGGACCAGGGTCAGGTCTAGCAGCTGGAGGGTAGTTGACAGGTCCCATGGTTGAGTCGACTGGGGGCCTATATTCGGACACAATAGAAGATGAGCAAAGCCGTTCTGTTGGCTTTTCCTGTTGTGGTGCCCGTTGAGGATAATCCATGTCCCAGCTATCTTCACCAAAAGTAGCAATGATTTCGCTTGAATTAGCATAATACTATAAATACTCACAGTATACTGCTGGATCAGTCATTGGGTCGGAACTGTCCTCCTGGGGCCAGGTGGTGATGAGGTGGAAGTTGTCGTTAGTCTCCTCCTGCGGCGGGTCCATGGACCAGAGTACAGAGGCCCCTGGGCGTGTATCTCCTGCATGGGTTCCGCTAGGTGGAGCCTGGCTACCACTTTCTTTTGGTCGCCACACTTGCCGCTGTTGGTTTAGACTCTTTCGCCATTTTCATGCTGGCATCACCTTGCGGGTTTGCTGTTTCCTGGTGCGTGCCTGCTGTTCCTGGAGTAGCCTGACCTGGGAAGTTGCCATGCAACTTGGCTTGTTCTTCCTGCAAAATAAGCAAAGGGTCTTTTTTCACAAGTAATCGCCCGCGTGGTTCGGGAGGTCTCGCTTTCGGACTAAGCGATAATTGCTCTAGTCGTGTGAGAAGAGACTCTGGAAGAACAGAGTTCTTTGGTTGTCGTGTTCTGAGAAACTGGAGATCACTCTGAATTTCCTTTAAGGTTTCTGCTATCTGGACTAAGAGTGGGATTTGGGTATTGTTTTGCTTCAAAATAGCTATGTTTTGGGCAGAGGTGCTAATACACTCACTGGGTTTAACGAAACCAGTTGTCGGATTATCAATAGGTTCTACGGCCTTTAAGGCGTCTTGGTAGGAAGTGGTTGTTTTGGCTGGCAAGAAAGTGTTCATTCACTGGGAGGTGTACTAACAATTTGAACAGAATCTAGGTACCCTGGGTTCCGAGTGTGAGGTATATGCCCTACCTTATCGAACAAGAGACGAGTCCTACGAGAACTGCAAACGCTGATCCCAGTACCTGTCATGCTCATCCGATTGGCAGCTACTGCCTCTTGCAGGTTTACGCGCACTGCGGCCTTTTGCACTTCAGAAACTGTGACTAGCGTCAGGAATTCCTAAGTCTTCGTCTCACCAAAACCATGAAGACCTACTTCTTTCCCACTATTGACCTTGCGGTGGACTTATTAGGTCCAGCCTCTGTGCCACCCGAGGGATCAATCCCGGATTTTTCGGCCGGCTATGGTTTGGGTATTAACGGCCATTAGGTCAGAAACCATCACACACATCCCCGATGAGTACCTAGACAGGAGGGGTTTACTCAGCCATGGAAAGGATTACAACCAGGTAAGGAATGAAGCTCTCATACCAGAGGTGGGGGTGAGAGTGAGTGGGGGTGAGAGTGAGTGCGTGATTTTGCGTTGCGGATTGCGGATTGTTTTGGAGAGAAGAAGAAGACAAGTAGTTGGAGATTTTTACAGGAATATTCAGATCTTCATAACTGTTCTATCTACAGTAGTAGTAGCAGTAGCAGTAGCAGTAGTACTAGTAGTACTAGTAGTGGAAGTAGAAGCAGTAGTACCAGTAGTAGTATGAGTGGTAGTTATAGCAGAAATAGTAATAGTAGTATTAGTAGTAGTTGTTGTTGAAGTAGTAGCAGTATGGAAGAATCACTAGTAGTGGCAATAGTAGAAGTAGTTGGAGAAGTAGTAGCTATAGTATAAGTAGTAGTTGCAGCAACAGTAGCAACAGCAGCAGAAGCAGCAGCAGTAGCAGCAGTAGTAGTTATAGTAGTAGTTGTAGTAGCAACAATAGTAGTAGTAATAGCAGTAGTTGCAATAGCAGTAGTAGCAATAGCAGGAGCAGTAGTAGTACTAGTACTTGTAGCAACAACAACAGTAGTAGTAGAAGTAGTAGCAGCAGAAGTAGTAGTAGTAGTAGTAGTAGTGTAGTAGTAGAAGTAGTAGCAACAACATTAGTAGTCTTAGTAGCAGTAGTCATAGCCGTAGCAGCAATAATAGTAGTAGTAGTAGCCGCTGTAGTCGTAGAAGTAGTAGCAGCAGTAGTAGTAGTAGTAGTAGTAGTAGTAGTAGTAGTAGTAGTAGTAGTAGTAGTAGCAATAGTACTACTAGTAGTAGTCACAGCAGTAGTTGTAGATGTAGTAGTAGTAGTAATAAAAGTTGTAGCAGCAATAATAGTTGTAGCAGTGGTAGTAGCAGTAGTGGTTGTAGTAGTAGTAGAAGCCATAGGTGTAGTACTAGTAGTAGTACTAGAAGTAGTAGTAGTAGTAGTAGTAGTAGTAGTAGTAGTAGTTATAGTAGTAGTATCAGTAGTAGTACTTAGAGTTGCAGTAGTAGTAGGTGTTTTAGTAGCAGCAGTAGTAGTAGTCGAAGTAGTAGTGGTAGAAGTTGTTGTAGTAAATGTAGTAGTAGTAGTAAAAGTAACAATAGCAGTAGAAGTAGTATTAGTACTATTAGTAATAGTAGTAGCTGTAGTAGTAGTAGTAGTAGTAGAAGTAGTAGTAGAAGTAGTAGTAGTAGTATTAGTAGTTGTAGTAGTATTAGTATTAGCAGCAGTAGCAGTCATAGTAAGAGTAGTATTTGGAGAACTAGTTGCATTACTTGTAGTAGTGGTTTTTGTAGCAGCAGTAATAGTAGTTGTAGTAGTATTAGTAGTATTAGTTCTAGCAATAGTACAAGTAGTAATAGGAGTAGCAGTAGTAGTTGTGAGAGCAGTGGTAGTAGTTATACTAGTAGCAGTGGTGATAGCCGCTATAGTAGTAATATTAGTTGTAATAGTGGTTGTAATTGCTGCAGGAGTAGTAGTAGTAGTAGTAGTAGTAGTAGTAGTAGTAAGAGCAATAGTAGTTGTAGTAGTAGTAAGAGAAGTAATAGTATTAGTAATAGTAGTAGTTGCAGTAGGAGTTGTTATAGTAGTTATAGGAGAAGTTGTAGTAATAGTAGCATTAGTAGTAGTAGTAATAGTAGTAGTAGTAGTCATGTAGTAACCAATTAGGTAGTAGTAGTAGCATTAGATGTAGTAGTAGTGTAGCAGTAGTAGCAATAGTAGTCGAAGTAGAGGAAGTAGTAGTAGTACTAGTAGTAGTAGCAGTTGTGGTTCTAGTAGTAGTAATACTAGCAGTAGTAGTGGTGGTGGTGGTGGTGGTGGTAGTGGTAGTAGTAGTACTAGTAGTCGTAGTGTAGTAGTAGTGGTAGCAGTTGTTGTCATAGTAGTACTAGTTGTAGAGGAAGCAGTAGTAGTTGAAGTAGCAATTGTAGTAGTCATCGTCGTTGTCATAGTAGTAGTAGTAGAAGTATCGGTAGTTGTAGTAGTCATAGTAGTAGTAGTAGTAGAAGTAGTTGTGGTGGAAGTTGTAGTACCAACATAGCAATAGCAGTAATAGTATTTTTTGTAGTATTAGTAGCAGTATTAGTAATTGTAGTTGTAGGAGTAGCAGTAGTGGAAGTAGTAGTAGTAGTGATAGTAATAGTAGTAGTAGTACTAGTAATCGCAGTAGTAGCAGTAGTAGAAGTTCTAGTAATAGTTATAGTAGTCGTATTAGCAGGAACAATAGTAGTAGTAGTAGTTATAGTAGCACTAGTAGCAGTAGTAGTAGTAGTGGTTGTAGTAGTACTAGTAGCAGTAGTGGTAGTGGTAGGGGTAGTAGTAGTGGTAGTAGAAGTCATACTAGTAGTGGTAGTCATAGTTGAAGGAGTAGTAATTGGACTTCGAGTTGGAGCAGAAGTAGTTGTAGTAGTAGTAGTAGGAGGAGGAGTAGCAGTAGTATAAGTAGTTGTAGTCATTGAAGTAGTAGTAGTAGTAGTAGTAGAAGTAGTAGTAGTAGTAGTAGTAGTAGTAGAAGTACTAGTAGTAGTAGTGTAGTAGAAGTAGTAGTAGTAGTAGTTCGTAGTAGTAGAAGTACTAGTAGTAGTAGTAGTAGTAGAAGTGGTAGTAGTAGTAGTAGAAGAAGAAGCAGTAGCAGCTATAGTAGTAGCACAAGTAGTAGTAGTAGTAGTAGTAGTAGTAGTAGTAGTAGGAGCAGTTGTATCAAAAGTAGCAGTAGGGATAGCAGTACGAGTAGGAATTGGAGTGGAAGTAGTAGTGGTTGTAGTAGTAGTAGTAAAGTAGTAGTTGTAGTAGTAGTAGTTGTAGGAGGAGTAGTAGTAGTAGTAGCAGCAGTAATAGTGGTAGTAGTAGTAGGCAGAGTAGTAGTTGAAGTTGTAGTTGTAGTAGTCATAGTAGTAGTAGTAGTAGTGGTAGTTGTAGTGGTAGTAGAAGTAGTTGTAGTAGTAGTCGAAGTTTTAGTAGTACTAGCAGTAGTGGTAGTAGCAGAGGAGCACTAGCATTAGTAGTAGTAGTAGTAGTAGTAGAAGTAGTACTGGTAGCTACAATAGTTGTTGTAGTAGTAGTAGTAGTCGAAGAAGTAGTAGTGGTAGCTGCAGTAGTTGTAGTAGCAGCAGTAGTAGTACTAGTACTAGTATTAGTAGTAGTAGTAGTTGTTGTTGTAGGAGTGGAAGTAGTACTAGTCATAGTAGTTGTTGTAGTAGTGTTTTTGTAGTAGCCATTTTAGTATTAGTAGAGGCAATAGTAGTTGTAGTAGTAGTAATAGTAGTAGAAATAGTAGTAGTAGTTGTTGTTGTAGTAGTAGTTGTATTAGTAGTTGGAATAGTAGAAGTTGTTGTATTAATTCTAGTAGTAGTGGTGGTAGTAGTAGTAGTTGTTGTTGTCATTGTTGTTATAGTAGTAGTAGTTATAGTAGTAGTAGTTGTTATTGTGGCAGTAGTAATATTAGCAGTGGTTGTTGTTGCAGTAGTTTTAGTAGTATGAGTAGTAGTAGGAGTAGAAGAAGAAGTGGTAGAAGAAGTAATACTACTAGTAGTAGTAGTAGCAGCAGCAGCAGCAGTTGTAGTAGTAGTAGCAGTTGTAGTAGTAGAACTAGTCGTAGTAGTAGTACTAGTAGTAGAACTGGTAGTAGTAGTAGTAGTAATGGTCGTAGAAGTAATAGTAATAGCTGAGCAAATTGTTGTAGTTGTAGTAGTAATAGTCGTAGTTATAGTAGGAGTACTATGAATACTAGTAGTAGTCGTAATATTAGTCGTAGCAGAAGTAGTAATAGTAGTAGTAGTAGAAGTAGCAACAGCAGCAGCAGTAGTAGCAGTAGTAGGAGTAGGGGTAGGAGTAGTAGTAGCAGGAGGAGTAGGAGTAGTAGAAGTAGTAGTAGTAGTAGTAGTTGTAGTAGTAGTAGTAGTAGTAGTAGTAGTAGCAGTAGCAGTAATAGTAGTAGTATTAGTAGTAGTACTAGTAAAAGTAATAATAGTTCCAGTAGTAGCAGCTATAATAGCATGGTAGTTGCAGTAGTAGTAGTAGTAGTTGTTGTTGTTGTTGTTGTCTTTTCGGTAGTTATTTTAGTAGTATTAGTAGTAGAAGTAGTAATAGTAGTAGTACTAGTAGCTGTAGTAACAGTAGTAGTAGTAGTTGGAGTAGCAGTAAAAGTACTAGTAGTAGAAGTAGTTGTAGTAGTAATAGTAGCAGTAGTAGCAGAAGCAGTTACAGAAGTAGTAGTTGTAGTAGTAGTTGCCGTAGTAGTACCAGTAACAGCAGCTGTAGCAGTAGTAGTAGTTGTTGTCGCAGAAGTAGTAATAGTTGTTGTCGTAGTAGCTATATTAGTAGCAGCAACAACAACAACAGTATCAGTGGCAGTAGTAAGAGTAGCAGTAGCGGCAGCAGTAGTAGTAGCAAAAATAGTAGTAGCAATAGGATTAGTTGTAGTAGTAGTAGAAGTAGTAATAGTTGTGATAGCAATAGCAACAACAGTTGTAATTGTGGTAGAAGTAGTAGTAGTAGCAATAGCAGTAGTAGTGGTAGTAGTACAACTAGTAGCAATAGCAATAGTAGTAGAAGTAGAAGTACTAGTAGTAGTAGTAGCAATAGCTGGAGTAGTAGGGTAGTAGTACAACTAGTAGCCGTAGTAGTAGTTGCAAAAGTAGAAGTACTAGTAGTAGTAGTAGCAATAGCAGGAGCAGTAGTGGCAGTAGTACAACTAGTAGCAGTAGTAGTAGTTGTAGAAGTAGAAGTACTAGTAGTAGTAGTCATAGTAGTAGTAGTAGTAGTGGTAGTAGTGGGAGTAGTAGTAGGAATACGTGTAGGAGAAGGAATAGTAGTAGGAGTAGTAATAGTAATAGTAGTACAAGTTGTAGGAGTAGCAGTAGCGATAATAGAAGTCATAGTTGTATTATTAGTAGGAGTAGTAGTAGTAATCGTAGGACTAGCGGTAGCTATAGTAGAAGTCATAGCAGTAGTAGCAGTAGGATAGTAGTGGTGGTGGTGGTGGTAGTAGTAGTAGTAATAATAGTAGTAGTAGTAGTAGTCGTTGTAATATTAGTAGTGGTAGAAGTTATAGTAGTAGTAGTCATTGTAGAAGTAGTAGTAGTAGTAGTAGTAGTTGTTGTTGTTGTTGTTGTTGTAGTAGTAATAGTAGTAGTAGTAGTAGAAGTAGTGGCGGTGGTAGTAGTAGTAGTAGTAGTAACAGCAGCAGCAGTAGTAGCAGCAATAGCAGTAGCAGTAGTAGTAGTAGTTATTGTTGTAGTAGCAGTAGTAGAAGTTGCAGAAGTAGTAGAAGTAGTGATAGTAGTAGCAACAACAGTTGGAGCAGTAGCAGTAATAGTAATAGTAGTAGTAGTAGTAATCGTAGTGGCAGTAGCAGTAGCAGTAGCATAGTAGCATTAGTAGTAGTATTAGGAGTAGTAGCAGCAGTAGAAGTAGTTAGTAGTTATAGTAATATTAGTCGTAGCAGTTATATTAGAAGTAGAAATAGTAGTAGTAGTGGTTGTTGTTGTTGTACTAGCAACAGGAGTAGTAGGAGTAGTAGCAACAGGAGGAGTAGTAGTAGTAGCAGTAGTAGTAGTAGTAGTAATAAGTAAGTAGTAGTAGTAGAAGTAGTAGTTGCAGCAGTAGTAGTAATAACAGTAGTAGTAACAGTAGTATTGGTAGTAGTTGTAGCAGTAGTAACAGTAATAGTAGTAGAAGCAGTAATAGGAGTAGTAATAGTAGTAATTGGAGTAGTAGTAGTAATAGTACTAGCAATAACTGTAGCTGTAGGCAAAGTAGTAGTAGTAGAAGCAAAAGTTATTGTAGCAGTTGAAGTAGAAGTTGTAGTAGTAGAAGTAGCACTACCAGTAGTAGCACTAGTCGTAGTTGTTGTAGTGGTAGTCGCAGTAGTAGTAGTAGTAGTAGTAGCAACACGAGTAGTAGTAGTAGTAGTAGAAGTAGTAGTAGTGCAAGTACTAGTTGTAGCAGCAGTAGTGTAGTCGGAGTCAAAAGTAGTTGTCGTAGTAATAGTAGTAATTGTTGTAGTAGTGGTAGTAGTAGTAGCAATAGTTGACGCGGAAGTACTAGTAGCAGAAGTAGTTGTTGTCATTATTTTTGTTGTAGAAGTAGTAATAGTACCAGCAGTTTTACTAACATTAGAAGTAGTATTAGTAGTAGCAAAAGTAGCAGTATTAGTGTTATTATTATTATTATTATTATTGGTAGTAGTAGTAGTAGTAGCAATTGTAGCTATAGCAGTTGTAGTAGTAGTAGTTGGTCTTATAATAGTAGAAGTAGTAGTAATAGTGGTAGTAGTAGTATTAGCAATAGTAGTATTAGTAGTAGAAGTAGAAGTAGTAGTAGTAGCAGCAACAACAGTAGCAGCAGTAGTAGTATAAGTAGTAGTAGGAGTAGTAGGTGTAGGAGCAAAAGTATTAGGAGGAAAAGTAGTAGTAATAGTTGTAGTACTGGAAGTATTAGTAGTAGTAGTAGTAGTATGAGTAGCAATAGAAGGAGTAGCATTAGTCGTAGTAAGAGTAGAAGTAGTAGTAGTTGGTGTAGTGGTTATAGTAGAAGTAGTAGTAGCAGAACTAGTTGTAGTAGTAGGAGTAGTAGTAGTAGTAGTTGGTGTAGTAGTTATAGTAGAAGCAGTAGTAGCAGAACTAGTTGTAGTAGTAGGAGCAGTAGTAGTAATACCGGTAGGAACAGTAGTAGTAGTAGTAGTCGCAGTAGCAAAAGTTTCAAGAATAGTAGTAGTAGTACTAGTAGAAGTAGTAGTTGCAATTGCAGTTGCTGTAGTAGTTGTAGCAGTAGAAGTAGTATTAGGTGTAGCAGTAGAAGTAGGAGCTGGCGTAGTAGTATTAGCAGTTGCAGTAATAGTAGCAGAAGTAGTTGTAGCAGTTGTAGTAGTAGTAGTAAGAGTAGTAATAGTTGTAGCAATAAGAGAAGTTGTAGTTGTAGTATTAATAGTAGTAGTAGTAGTAGTATTAGCAGCAGTGGTAGTAGTAGTAGTATTAATAGCTGTAGTAGTAATTGTTGTTGTAGAACTAGTAGTAGTAGCTGTCATAATAGTAATAGTAGTTGGAGTAGTAGTAGTAGCAATAGTAGAAGTTGTAGGTGTTGTAGTTGTAGTAGTAGTATTAGTATTAGTATTCATAATTGTAGTAGTTGTTGTAGTAGAAGTGCTAGTGGTGTACTAGTAGTAGATGCAGCAGCAGCAGCAGTAGTAGCAAAAATGGTAGTAGTAGTAGTAGTAGGAGTAGTAGTAGTAGTAGTAGCTATCGGAGTAGTTGTAGTAGTAGTAGTAGTAGTGGAAATTGTAGCAGTTGCAGTAGTTGCAGTAGTAATAGTAGTAGTTGTTGTCATAGCAGTAGTAATAGTATTAGTTATTATTGTAACAGTAGTATAAGCAGTATTTGTAGTAGTAGTATCATAAGAGGTAGTTGTAGGAGTAGTAGTAGTAGTAATAGTAGTAATTATAGCAGTATTAGTAGTAGCAGCAGTAGAATTACTAGTACAGATCCAACACCTACTTGTGCCACAACTACTACCCCTACACCTGCCACTACTACTGCCACTTCTACTACTACTACTATTATTACTACTTCCACATCTATTCCTGCTCTTGCTACTACTACTACTCCTACTCCTACTACTGATACTCCTAATCAAGTTGTTGTTGTTGCAGCTACTACAACTTCAGCTATTGCTACTGTTGCTGCTGCAACTGCTACTTCTACTACTACGACTAATGATACTACTACTACTACTTGTGTTAGTACTACTTGTCTAGCTACTACTACCACTACTATTAATACTACTACTACTCCGGCTGCTGCTACTACTGCTATTACAACAATTGCTTCTACTACTGCTATCAATACGAACACTACTACTCTACTACTCTACTACTACTACAACTACTAATTCTAGTACAACTACAACTTCTACGACTACTGCTACTACTCCTACTACTGCTGCTCTTATTACTATTACTACTACTACTACTACAACTGCTATTCCTACTAGTACTGCTACTACTACTACTCGTACTACTACAACTACAACAACTACTATGACTACTAATATTACTACTACTGCTAGTACCACCACTACTACTGCTGCTGCTTCTCCTGCCGTTGTTGGTAGTAGTATTACTTCTGCTACTACTGCTACTCCTCTACTGCTACAACTACCATTCTTACTCCAACTCCTAGTGCTAGCACTACTCCTACTACTGCTACTACTACAACTACAACAACAACAACTACTACTACTAATACTACTCCTACTCCTACTACTACAACTGCTCCTACACTGCAACTACCCTAGTCCAACTCCTACTGCTACTTCTACACCTACTACTATTACAACAACTACAACTACTACTAGTACCAGTATTACCACTACTACCACAACTGCTACAATTACAACTACTACGGCCACTGCTACTACTACTACTAGTGCAACTATTAATACTACTGCTGCTACTACTACTATTACTACTACCACCACAACCACTACTACTCCTACTACTACTACTACTCGGACTACTACTACAACTACTACTACAACTACAATAACAACTACTTCTGCTACTAATATGACTAATCTATTCCTACTTTTACTCCTACTGCTGTTAATACTACTACTTCTACTACCACTCCTACTACTACTAATACTACTGCTACTACTACACCTACTCCAACTCCTACTACCACTACCACTACTCCTATTTCTACAAATACTACTACTACTACTACTACTACTAGTATGATTGATTCTACCATTACTACTACTACTACCACTACTACTACTCCAACTTGTACTACTGTTGTTATTGTAATAACTACTACTACTACTAATACTATTTTTACAACAATAACAACAACAACTACTCAACTACAACAATCGCTCCTATTTCTACTGCTACTACAACAACTACAACAACTACTACACCAACTACTACTGTTACTACTACTGCTGCTGCTGCGACAACTACTACTACTATAACTCATTCCGCTACTGCTACAGCTACTACTACAACTCCTATTGCAACCACTACTACTACTGCTGCTGCTTCTACTAATTCTGCTACATCTACTAATGATGCTGCTACTACTACTACCACTGTTACTGTTACTGCTAACTACTACTACTACAACTACGACAATTATGACTACTACTATAATAACAACAACAACTACTATTGCTGCTGCGATTCCTACTGTTGCTACTACTAGTACTACTAGTATTACTACTAGTACAGGTACTACTGCTACTGCTGCTACTTAGACTACTACTTATACTACATCTGATACTACTGCTACAACTACTACTATTACTATTACTACTACTATTGTGACTACTACTAAGACTACTACTACTACTGCTACAACTAGTACAACTGCTACTACAGCTACTACTAGTACTACAACTACTCCAACTACTTGTACAACTTCTACTACTACTACTACAACAATGAAAACGACAACTACTACTACAACAACTAGTAGAGCTACTACTAATACTACTAATACTACTTCTACGACTCCTAATACTACTACAACTACTTCTATTACTTCTACTACTACTAGTACTGCTACTGCTGCAAATACCTACTACTGTTGCGTCTACTACTACTACTACTACAACAACAACAACAACAAAAGCTAGTACTTCTACTACTCCCACTAATACTGCTGCCCTACTACTACTTATACTACTTCTACTACTACTACAACTACTACAATCACTACTACAGCTGCTGCTACTACTACTACAGCTACTCTACTACTACTGCCACAACTTATACCGATATTACTAGTTCTACTTCTACTACTACTACTACTACTACTACTACTACTTTTCTTGCTACTACTACTGCTACTTCTACTACTACTACTACGACTATTACTACTACTGCGGCTAGTACTACTACTACAACTAGTACTACAACTACTGCTACTACTACTACTAATACTACTACTCTTGCTTCTACTACTGCTAGTATTGCTGTTGATGCTAGTACTATTACTAATGCTACTACTACTACTGCTACTATTAATACTACTAATACTTTTACTACTACGGCTGCAACTACTGCTACTGCCATAGCTACTACTACTAGTACTACTACTTCTACTATTGCAACTAGTAGTACCCCTGCAACTAATGCTACTGCTACTACTGCTACTACTACTACTATTTCTACCACGACTACTACAACTTCTTCTACTGCTGGTTATGATACTACTACTACTACTCCTATTACTACTACTACAACTACAACGAGTTCTCCTACTACTATTACTAATACTTCTACTACTAAAACTACTACTACTAATGCTACCATTACTTCTACTGCTACTAATAAAACTACTACTACTACTATCATTGATACTACTGCTACTATTGCCACTACAACTGCTACTACAACAACTAGTATGACTACTACTGCTGCTATGGGTACTACTGCTGCTTTTCTTACTACTACTACTTCTACTACTACTACTACTACTACTACGACTACTACTACCACCACCACCACCACTACCACTACTACTACCACTACTACTACTTCTAATACTACTGCTACTGCTACTAACTACTACTATGGCTGCTACTACTACTACAACTGCTGCGGCTACTACAACTACTATTACTAATACTACTACCACCACCACCGCTGCTGCTGCCACTACTGCAGCTACTACTACTACCACATCTACTGCAACAACTAGCACTACGACAATAACAACTACTACTACACCTACTACTATTACTTTTGCTCCTGCTGCTACTAATACTACTATTACTACTACTACAACTAGTACTGCTTTAGCTACTACTGCGGCTACGGCTGCTACTACTACTACTACTAATACTACTGCTGCCACCGCTACTACTTCTGCTACTGCTACTGCAACAACTACTACTACTACAACAACGACTACTACTACTATTACAACAACTACTACTACTGCAGCTACTACAACTACGGCTGCTACTACTACTACTACTGCAACAACTACGACTAGTACTACTACGACCACCGTTGCTACTACTACCACTACTACTACTCCTGCTACTACATCTGCTACTATTAGTACGACTAGTACTACGTCTACTATTACTGCTACTACTAGTAATATTATTGCTACTACAGCTACTACCGCTACTACTTCTGCTACTACTACTACTACTACTACTGATACAATAACTGCTAGTTCAACTACTGCTAATACTACTACAACTACCACGATAACTACTACAACTACCACGGCTAGTGCTACTACTCTGACTACTACTACTGTTGCTCCTGCAACCACCACTACTGCTATTTCTTCTTCTGCCACTACTGCTCCTGCTACTACTATCTAGCTACTACTTCTAAAACTGCTACTACAACTACAACTTCAATCACTCCTACGACTACATGTAGTACTACTACTACATATATAGCTGCCTCTACTGATGCCACTACGACTACTATAACTACTACTACTACCAATACATCTACTACTACTACTACTATGGCTACCAAAACTACTGCTACTTCTACTTCTATTACTACTGCAACTACTACTACTACTACTACAACAACTACTACTACTGTTACTATTATAGCTACTACTTCTACTAAAACCACTACTACTACTCCTGCTGCTACTGCTACTACTGCTACTACTACTATTGCTCCTACTGCTTCCACTGCTACTACTACTACTACCGCACCTACAATTACTATACTACTACTACTACTACTACTACTATTTGTAGTAGTACGACAACTACTACTACTACTACTCCTCCTATTGCTACTTGTTCTGTCACTACTACTACAATTATGACTACTGCGACTGCTACAACTACTACATTTACTACAGCTACTGCTAGCACTGCTACTACTTCTACTACTACAACAGCTACAACTGCAACTACTACAACCACTGCTACTACAACCCCTACTACTTCTACTACTTCTAGTATGACTATTGCTACCGCTTCAGCTAGTACTGCTGCTATATTGCTATTACTACTCTTCCTACTACTACTACAACAACAACAACAACAACTACTACTACTACTACACCGACTACTACTATTACTACTACTCCTGATACTACTGCTACTGCTTTTACTACAAATACAACAACAATAACAACTACTACTACTACTACTACTACTACGACTACTACCCTGGCTTTTACAGTCACAACTACTCCTACTACTCCCGCTAATACTATTACCACAACTGCTAATATACCATCAACTACTACTATTACCACCACTACTACCACTATTGGTACTACCGCATCTACAATTACTACTTCTACTACTCGTATTGCGACAAGTGCTAATACTATTACAAGAACTTCTACTACTTCGCCTACTACTAGTTCTGCTCCTGCAACTACAATTGCTACTACTATTGCTAAAGCTACTACTACAACTAGTTCTACAACTATCACTGCTACGACTGCTACGACTACCACTACTAGTGCAGCTACTGCTGCTGCTACAATACCACTACTACTACAACTGCCACTACTAATGCTATAACTACTACAACTATTAATTCTACTACTATTACTACTGCTACTACTGATACTACAACTACTACCCCTACTCCAACTCCTATTGCCCCTGCTAACTACTCCTACTCCGACTCATACAACTACAACTACAACAACAACAACAACAACAACTACTACTACAGATACTATACTACTACTGCCACTACTACTACGACCACTACCACTACAAGTACAACTACTCAAAGTACTACTACCCCCGACTACTAGTCCTATTCCAACTCCTACAACTACAACAACAACA
>RXID01014759.1:74650-185172 GCA_005019695.1 Trichopus zeylanicus subsp. travancoricus
ACTACTACTACTACTAATACTACCACTAGTAATACAGCTACTCCTACTACTGCTAGTACTAATACTACTACACCTGCACCTACTACTTATGCTACTACTACTGCTAGTACTGCTGCTGCTACTAGTACTTTTACTAATGCTACAACAACTACTACTGCTACAATGTCTACTTTTGCTACTACTACTATTGCTACTAATACTGCTACTACTTTTACTACTACTGCTACAACTACTACAACTGCTACAGGTATTGCTGCTGCTACTAGTCCTTCTACTTCTGCAACTACTAGTACTCCTGCAACTATTGATACAGCTACTACAGCTACTACTACTATTTCTACCACGACTACTATAGCTTCTTGCACTGCTAGTTATGATACTATTACTACTGCTCCCATTACTACTACTACAACTACAACAAGTTCTCCTACTACTACTGCTAGTACTACTACTACTAAATCTACTACTACTATTGCTACCATTACTGCTACTGATGATACTACAACTTCGACTACTACTATCATCGATAACACTACTATTACTGTCACTACAACTGCTACTACTACAACTAGTACCACTAGTGTTGCTTCTCCCCCTACTACTACTACTACTACTACTACCACCACCACCACCACCACCACCACCACTACTACTACTACCAACTCCACCACCACTACTACTACAACTACTACTGCTACTGCTACTACTACTACTACTGCTACTGCTACTACTACAACTATTATCACTAATACTACAACCACCACTACTGTTGCTGCTGCCACTAGTGCTGCGACTACTACTGCTACAACTGCTGCTACAACTGCTTCTAGAACTACTACTACTATTGCATCTACTGCAATAATAACTACTACTACTACTACTACTACTATTACATCAGCTACTGCTGCTACTAATACTAGTATTACTACTACTACAACTGTTTTTACTGCTACTACTACTAGTACTACTGCTACTACTACAACTATTATTACTAATATTACTACCACCACTACCGGGGCTGCTGCCACTAATGCTGCGACTACTACTACTACTACTACTGTTGCAACTACTACTAATTCTATGACTACTACTACTACCGCATCTACTGCAACAACTAGCATTGCCACAATAACTACTATGACTACTACTAATACTATTACTTCAACTGCTGCTGCTACTAATACTTCTATTCCCACTACTACAACTGCTACTACTGCCACAGCTACTACATTGTCTACGGTTGCTACTACTACTACTAATACAACTGCTGTCATTGCTACTACTTATGCTACAGCTACTGCAACAACAACTAGTACTACTACGACAACAACAACAACAACTACGACTACTACTGTTGCTACTATAGCTTCTACTACAAGCACTGCTACTACTACTGCGATAACTACCACTAGTTCTACTGTGACAACTACTACTACTACTACCACAACTACTACTGCTACTCTTAGTACCACTAGTATTATGGCTACTACTACTACTACTACTAATACTATTGCTACTATAGCTACTGCTGCTGCTGCTGATGCTGCTACTACTACTGCTACTGGTATTGCAACTGCTAATTTTACTATTGCTACTACTACTACAACTACTTCAACTACTACTACTATTACTTCTCCTAGCACTACTACTCTTGCTACTACTACCTCAGCTACAACTTCTGAAATTGCTACTACTACTACAACTTCAACAACTCCTACGACCACAAGTACTACTACTACTCAACTACCAGTACATCTACTACTACTGCTACTACTATGGCTACCAAAACTTCTGCTACTTCTACTAGTACTAGTACTACTAGTACTAGTAGTACTAATGCTACTACTTCTGCTACTACTACTATTACTTCACCTTATACTACTACTACTACCACTACTACTGCTACTACCACTACTACTACAACCACTGCTACTACTACTGCTACTACTACTTAAGTCACTAATACTACTTGTACGGCTACTATGACTGCTACTACTACTACAACAACTACTATTGCAACTAGTACTGCTACTGCTATTAAAACACCTACTACTTCTACTATGACTATCGCTACTACTTCTACAAGTACTGTTACTATTATTGCTATTATTACTCCTGCTGCTACTACTAGTACTACTACAATTACTACAACTACACCTGCTACTGCTACTACTACTACAACTACTACACCTACTACTACTGTTACTAATACAACAATAACAACAACTACTGCTGCTGCTGCTGCTGCTGCTGCTGCTGCTATCCTAGCTTTTACTATCACTATTGCTCCTACTATGACCACCAATACTACTAGTACAACTAATACTTCTTCTTCAACTACTACTATTACCACCACTACTACCATTATCGTTACTACTGCATCTACGATTACTACATCTACTACTCCTATTCCTACTATTGCTACTACTATTACAATCACTTCTACTACTTCTCCTACTACTACTGCTCTTACTACTACAATTGCTACTACTATTGCTAATGCTACTACTACAACAAGTTCTACTACTATTGCTAACGCTACTACTGCAACTAGTTCTACTACTATCACTGCCACTACTACTATAAATACTACTGCTGCTGCTACTACTGCTATGACAACTTCTACTACTGTACCACTACTACTACAACTGCTACTACTAACGCTATAACAACCTCTACTGCTAAGTCTGCTATTATTGCTGCAACTACTAGTGATACCACTACTACTTCTCCTACTCCAACTCCTACTAGTACTACTAACTACTCCTACTCCAACTACTACTACTACTACTACTATTACTTCACATACCACAACTACTACTTCTACTACTATGGCTACAACTACCGCTGTCGCTACGGCTACTATTATTATTGCTCTTGCTACTAATACTACTACTAATGCTCCTACGATTATCGCTACTACTAATGTTACTATTAGTACTAATATTCATAACACTACTACTACTAATACAACAACAATAAGAACCACTACTAATACTACTAACAGAACTGCTGCTACTATTACTACTACTACTATTCCTACTACTACCACTGCTACTAATACTACAACTGCTACTAATACTATTATTGGTATTGCTGCTACTACTAATGCTACTAATGCTACTACTACTACTGCTACCACTGCTACTACTACAATAACTACTACTAATCCTACTACTACTCCTACTCGTACTATTGCTACAACTACTGCAACTATTACTTAACATACTACAACTACTACTTCTAGTACTATAGCTACTACTACTGCTAATGCTACTACTAGTTCAACTACTACTATGACTACTGTTGTTGTTGTTGCTACTACTACAATTACTACTACTGCTACTACTGTTACTACTAGTTCTACTACTCCAACTACTACTACGACAACAACTACTACTTCTGCTACTAGTAGTACTAGTACTAGTACTAATGCTAGTAGTAGTAGTAGTACTACTACTACTAGTAGTACTAGTACTAATACTAGTACTAGTACTAGTACTACTACTAGTACTAGTACTAGTACTACTACTACTTTAGCTATTGCCACTGCTACTACTACTACTACTTCTATTGTTATTGCTATTGCTACTTCTACTACTACTATTGCTACTGTTGCTACTACTGCTACTACTGTTACTACTAGTACTACTACTCAAACAACTACAACTACTACAACAACAACTACTACTATTACTACTACTACTACTTCTTCTATTACTACTACAACTGCTACTACTTCTTCTACTACAGCTGCTATTGTTGCTACCACAACTACTAATACCACTACTACTACTGCTCCTGCTACTCCCAAAACTAATACTATTGCTACTACTAATGCTACTGCTGTTACTCCTCCTGCTACTATTGTTACAGCTACTACTACTATTGCTGCTGCTACTGTCCCTACCATTACTATTGTTGCTGCTACCACTATTGCTACTACTACTGTTGCTACTAACGCTACTAGTACTGTGGCTATGACTTCTAATACTTCTACTACTACTAGAGCAGCTTCGACTATAGCTACTGCTACTACTACTACTACCACTATTGCTACTATTGTTGTTGTTGTTGCTACTACCACTACTGATAATGCTACGACATCTCTTACAACTGTAAGAACTACTACTTATATGAATGTTAGTACTATGACTACTACTACTAATGATGCTACATCTACTTCTACTACTACTTATACTATTGCTACTACTTTTGCTATAACTACTACTACTTGTACTGCGACAGCTCCTACTGTTACTATTACAGCTACTACAACTACTACTACTACTGCCATTATTATTATTATTACTACTACTATTAGCAACTATGGCTACTACTACTCCTACTACAGCTACTACTACTTCTACTATCATTACTACTACTACTACTATTGTTACGATTACTACTTCTGTGCTACTACTACTGCTGCTAATACTGCCACTACTCATACTGCTGCTGCTACTGCTATTGTTGCAGCTACAACTAGTACATCTACAACTACTTCTCCTACTCCTAATACAATTTCTAATACTATGACTGCCACTACTACTCCTAGTACTTTTGCTACTACTACTATTTGTACTACTGCGTCTACTTTTGCAAATACTACTACTACTAGTAGTGCTACTCCCACTACTACTACTGTTACTTCTACTACTACTACAACTAATACTTCTACTACTACCACGACTACAACTACAACTTCAACTACTACTACTACTACTTCATCTACCACCACTGCTGCTGCTACGACCACTACTACTACTACCACTGCTACTACCACTACCACAATGACTACTTTTGCTCCTGCTACTACTACTAAAACTACTACGACCCCTGATGTTGCTGCTCTTATCACTACTACTACTACTGCTACTACTAAAACTGCTGCTACCATTTCGGGCACTACTACAATTATAAGTACTGTGGCTACCACTACTAATAATACCACTACTATTGCTGCAGCTTCGGGCACTACTACTGTTTCTGCTGCTACTACCGCTACTGCTTTCCCTGCTGCAGCAGCTACTACTATTACTATAACTACATCTCCTACTACTACTATTGCTACTACTATGACTGCTACTACTGCTGCTACTGCTTCTACTTCTACTACTACTTTTGCTATGACTACTACTACTAGTGCTACTACCACTACTATGAATATTATGACTATTGCTACTGCTACTACTATTCCAATTACTAGTACTGCTACTTCTACTACTATTATCACTATTACTAATATTGCTACAACTAATGTTACTACTGTGGCTACCATTGCAACTAATACTACAGCTGCTGGCATTGCTACTACTACTACTAGTACTACTACTAAAGCTGCTACTGCTACAACAACTCCTACAACTAACTCAACTACTACTACTGCTGTTGCTGCTATTCCTGCTGCTATTGCTACTACTACTACATCTACAAATACTTTTCCTACTCCTAATACTATTGGTACTACTACGGTTGCTACAACTACTGCTATTGCTTTTGCCACCACTATTACTACTACTACTACCGCTACAACAATGACAACAACAACCACTACAACTACTACCACTACTACTACAATTTCTACACCAACTACTTCTGCTACTGCTGCTACTACTGCTGCTCATCATACTATTACTACTACCACTACTACTACTACTACTACTAATACCGCAACTTCTACTACTACTATCACAAGTACTACCACTGCTACTACTATTAGTACTACTTCTACAACTACTACTACTACTACAACTATTAGAGCTGTTATTCCTACTACTACTACTACTGTTGCTGTTGTTGTTGCTGCTGTCGCTACTACTACAACTACTACTACTAATGCTACTACTACTACCACTAGTACTACAACGATTACTATTACTACTACAACTATTGTTGCAACTGCTACTACTACTACTACTCCTGTTACAGCTACAACTACTACTCCTACTAGTAGTACTACAACTATTACAACTCGTACTACCACTCCTACTCCAACTCCTACTCCAACTCCTACTCATACCACTCCTCTAACATGTACAACTACTTTAACTACTACTACAACTACTACCCCTACTACTACTGCTACTATTTCTACTACTTCTACCACCACTACTACTACTGCTACTGTTACTACTATTGCCAATACTAATTCTATTACGAGTACAACTTCTACTACTCCTACTCCAACTCCAACTCCAACTACTACTACCACTACTCCATTTACTATTACTCCCACCTCTACCCATACAACTACTACTAATACTACTAGGACTAATACAAGTACTACTACAACTACTAGTATTAATACTACATCTACTTCAACAATCACAACAACAAAAACTACTCCTACCCTTGCTCCTGCAATTACTACTAGTACTCCTACTCCTAATACAGCTACTACTACTCCTACTCATACTCGTACTCGCACTACTGCTAGTACTACTACTACAAGTACTACTGCTAATCCGACTCCAACTCCTACAACTACTTCTACACCTATGGCTACTACTACAATTACTTTAACACTAATACTTCTACTACTACTACTACTACTACTATTACTACTACTACTACTACTACTACTAGTACTACTGCTACTACCGCTATTTCTACTATTTCTACAACTACTACTCCTACTACTACCACTACTTCTCCTCCTACTACTACAACTACTTCTACTACTACTACTACTACTACTTCTACTACTACTACTAGTACTATTGTTACTACGACAACAATAACTGCTGCTACTCCTTCTACTACTTCTACTACTCATACTACTACTACCCCTACTACAACTGCTACCACTGCTTGTACTTCAACAACAACAACAACTACTACTACTGTAACTACTACCACTACTACAACAACTACCACTACTTCAACTCCTACTCCAAAAACTACTCCTACAACTACTTACGCTACTAGTATTACAGCAACTACTACTACTGCAACTACCACTATTACTCTTGCTACTACTAGTACAACTAAAACTACTACCACTACTCTTGCTACTACTACTACATCGACGACTACTACTACTACTACTACTACTACTACGGCTACTACTGCTATTGCTACTACCTCTAATACTACTACTACCGCTACTACTACTACACTACTACTACAACTTCAACTGCTAGCACTACAACTACACCAAAAACTACTACTATTACTACTTTTAATACTACTACTACTGCTACTACTACTACAACAACTACTCGTACTGCTACTACTACTACTCCTACTGCTACTTCTACTACTACTATTACCCACTATTACTACTACTACTACTCCTTTTACTACTACTGCTACTGCTACTACTACTCCTACCGCTACTACTGCTACTCCAAACGATACTATGAATATTACTACTGCTACTACTTCTTCTACTATTTTTACTACTAAGACTACTACTACCACTACTATTATGACTCCCCCTCCGGCTACTTCTTCAACAACCACTATTGCTGCTGCTGCTGCTACTACTACTACTACTACAACTATTACTACAAATACTACTACTTCTACTATTGCAACTACTGCTTTCACTACTACTACTACTTTTATACCTATCACTACTAATATTACTACAGCTATTGCTACAACTACTTCTAGTACACTTACTACAACAACTACTACTACTATAACTACTACTGCGACAACAGCTATTATGGCTACTACTACTATTACAATTGCAAAAACCGCTACTGCTACTACCACTACTGTAACGACTACTACTGCTACAACTACTAGTACTGCTCCCACTACTACTATTCCTACTACTCCAACTACTCGTACTACTACTGCCACTACTACTACCCCTGCTGCTAATACTACCCTTACTCCTAAACCAACTCCTATTACAAGAAATACTGCTTCTACTATTACTACTACTACTTGCACTACCACTACTATAACCACTACTATAACTGCTTCTACTACTACCACAATAACTACTACTACTCCAAATGTTGCGGCTGCAACTCCTATTACTATTACTACAACTGCTAATACTACTACTAATGCTACTACTTCTACAATTACCACTCTACTACAACTACTACAACAACAACAACTACTATTACTACTGCTACAATTGGTACTATAGTTGCTGCAATAACTACTACTGCTACTACTACTACTACTATCACGTTTGCTACTACAACTAGCACAACTACTACACCTATTACTACTAATACCACCACCACTAATACTACTACTAATATTACTACCACTATTGCTATAATTACTTCTACTACTATTACTACTACTACTAAACTACTAGTACTACTATTAATACTGCTACTACTACAATGGCTACTACAGCTGTTGCTACTACAACAACTACTACTACTAATTTTGTGACTAATACTTCAGCTACGACTACTACTAATATGCTAATACCACTACTACTATAAAAGTATTACCACTACGGCTACTACTACTACTATGACAACTACTTCCCACCACGGCTACCAGTACTACTACTACTACTACTTCTACTACTGCTACTACTAGCATTTCTACTCCTACTTATACTGCTACTACTACTGCTGCTACTGTAGCTACTATTAGAACTACTGCTACTACTTATACTACTACTCCCACTGCAACTCCCACTGCTACAACTACTACTCCTACTACTACTACCACTACTACTATTAGAACTACTACTTCTACTACAACAACAACTACTACTACCACTATTACTATAACGACTGCTACTGCTACTACTACTAATACTACTACTACTACAACTACGTGACTACAATAACTCCTATTACTGCTACAACTACAACTATTACTGCTGCTCCTACTACTTCTAATACAACTAGTAGTAGTACTACTACTACAGCTACTACTGCTACCCCTCCTATTGCTCCAACTACTACTACTACTACTATTGCAACTACTACTACTACTACTGCCACAGCTACTATTGCTACTACTACCACTCTTACTACTATTATGTCTACTGCTACTACTACTACTACTACTACCATAGCTACTGCTGCTACTGCTACTGCTACTAATACTACTACTGCTACTATTGCTGCTGCTTCTACATCTAGTACTATAATTACTTCAACTACTACTACTACTACTGCTATCAATACTACTTCTACTATTGCTACTACTACTACGACTACTGCTTAAACTACTGCTGCTAATACTGGTCTTGCTACTATAGCTAATCTTACTATTGCTAATCCTACTACTGCTACTATTATAACTCCTACAACTACTAGTGCTGCTACTGCTACTACTATTATGGCTACTGCCTGTGTGGCTACTACTATAGCTACTACTATGATGCTACTACTAATATAGCAATTGCTACTATAGATACTACTACTAGTACTGCTACTGCAACAAATGCTACTATTACTACATCTACTGCTACTTCTACTACTACTACTGCTACTTCTCCTACTGCAACTGATACTACTATGACTTCTGCAACTACCACAACTACTACTCCTAGTGCTCCTACTCCTACAAGTGCTACTTTAACTACTACTGCTACTACTACGACTACTTCTATTATAACTACAACTGCTACTACTATTACTTCCACTGCTACTACTGCTACTACTACTGCTACTAATACTATAGGTAGTATAACAACTACTACAACTACTGCTACTACGACTGCTATAGCTACTATCCCATCTACGTCTTCTCCTACTGCTACTATTATCACTACTACTGCTGCTGCTACAACAACTACTGCTGCTACTACTACTACAGTTACTACTACAACTACTGCAGCAACTATTGCTACTACTTCTACCATAACTCTGAGTACTATTGTTACTATAACTACTACTACTAAGTCTACTACTAATACAACGACTAATGTTGCTACTTTTACTACTGCTATAACTACTACTTCTACTACTACTGCTACTACTACTGCTACTACTACTACTACTACTTCTACTACTACTAGTATGACTAATACCACTACTACTAGTACTGCCACCACCACAACAACAACAACAACTACTACTTCTACTACAACTACAACTACAAGTACTAGTACCAATACTACACTTGATGCAACTACTACTGCTCCTACTATTACTGCGACTACTATTGCTACTCCTAATAGTACAACTACTATTGGCCCTACAACTATTATATTTTTTCTGCTAATACAACTAATTCTATTGCTACTGTAATGATTAGTACAACTCTTGCAACTACTACTTATGCACCTACTAGTATTGTGACTACTATTGTTCCTACTACCCATACTACTACTTTGCTGCTACCGCAGTTGAAGCTGCTACTCCATCTACTACTACTACTACTACTACTATTGCTACTATTACTATTACTAATACTACTGCTACTGCTACTTCACCTGCTTCCACAAGTACTGCTCATACTACAACTACTACTCCTACAGCTACTGCTACCTCTATGACAACTGCTACCACTATTGCGAGTAATACCAGGGCTACTAGTACTACTACAATATTGACTACTACTACCACTATAACAAGTATGACTGCTGCTGCAGCTACTTCTGCTACTGCTACTTTTACTACAACTACTGCTACTTTCTACTACTACTTCGGCTACTTATGGACCCCCCTGATATAGATTACTTACTCAACTAACAACAAACAACAACTACTACTACTACTACTACTACTACTACTACTACTACTACTACTACCTACTACGACTACCTACTAACTACGACTACTACTACTATTACTACTACTACTACTACTACTACTACTACTACTACTACTACTACTACTACTACTATAACAACTACTATGGCTATAACTTTGGCTGCTGCCACTACCACTACTGCTAGTACTAAAGTTGCTACTAACTACTACTACTAGCCTACTACTACCACTACTAATGCGACTACTACTCCTACCCAAACTCCAACTGTGGCTACTGCTCCACCAACTGCTACTACTAGTGCTACTACAACTACTAATACTTTCACGATTACTTTTGGTATCAATTCTACTACGTTTAGTACTACTACAACTATGACTACCACTACAATTGTTACTACAACTACTGCTAATTTCATGTTTACTTTGGGTACTAATTCTACTACTACTACTACTACCATCACCACCACCACCACCACCACCACCACCACCACCACCACCACCACTACTACTACTACTACTGCTGCTGCTGCTGCTGCTGCTACTGCGGTTGTTCTTGCTGCTACTACTACTACTATTACTACAACAACAATAACTACTACAACTACAATAAGTGCTACTACTACTTTTGCTACAACTACTTCTGTTGCTGGTACTACTACTACTACAACTATGATTGCTACTACTATTGCTACTACAACTACTAATAGTTTTACGATTACTTTGGGTACTAATTCTACTGCTCCTAATACTACTACTACAACTATGACTAGTACTACTATTGCTACTACAACTACTACGACTTTTACGTTTACTTCGGGTACTAATTCTACTACTACTTCTACTACTACTACTACTACTACCAACACCACCACAACTACAATAGCTACTGCAACTACTACTACAATAATAATAACTACTACTATAGTTACTAATATACTACAACAATAATAAGTACTACTGCTACTACTATTGCTACCACCACTACTACCACTACTTCTACTACTACTCCTATGGTTGCTACTATACTACTACTGGTACTACTATAGCTATTACTACTACTACTCAAACTACAACTACCACTACTACTACTTCTAGTACTGCTACTACTACTACTACTACTACTACTACCATGACTACTGCTGCTGCTACTACTTCCATGACTACTTTGACTATTGTTGGTACTACTACTGCTGCAACTAAAGCTATTGCTACTACTAATACTACTTCTACTACTATTACTATAACTAATGCTAGTAGTAGTAGTTATTATTATTATTATATTTGACATATTAGGAGAAGTAGTAATAGCAGTAGTAGCAGTAGTAGTAGTAACAGCAGCAGCAGCAGTTGTAGTAGTAGTAGTGGCTGAAGTAGTAGTAGCAATAGTAGTAGTAGCAGAAGTAGCAGGAGTAGTAGTAGTGGAAGTAGCAGTAGTAGTGGGAGTAGTAGCAGTTGTAGTTGTAGTAGTAGTAGTAGAAATAATAGCTATAATAATAGTTGTAGGAGTAGTAATAGTAGTAGTGATAATAGCTATAGTAATAGTTATAGGAGTAGTAATAGTAGTAGCAATAATAGCTGTGGCAGTTGCAGCTACAGCTGCAGCAGTAGTTATAGTAGTTGGGGTGGTGGTGGTGGTGGTGGTGGTGGTGGTAGTAGTAGTAGTATTAGTAGTAGTAGTAGTAGTAGTAGTAGTAGTAGCAGCAGCAGTAGCAGCAGTAGTTGTAGTAGAAGTAGTAGTTATCATAGTAGTAGCAGTAATAGCCGTAGAAGTAGTAGCAGTAGGAGTAGCTGTAATTGCAACAACAGTAGTAGTAGCAATAGTGGTAGTGGTAGTAGTAGTATTAGGAGAAATAGTAGTAGTATCATTAGTAGTAGTAGAAATAGTAGTAGTTGTAGTAATAGTTAAAGTAGTAGGGGTAGAAGCAGCAATAATAGGAGTAGTACCAGAAGTATCAGTAGTAATATCAGCAGTAGTAGCAGCAGCTGTAGTAGCAGTAGTAGTAGTAGTAGTAGTAGTTGTTGTTGTTGTTGTTATAGTAGTATTAGCAATTTCAATAGTAGTGGTAGTAGTAGTAGTAGCGGCAGTAGCAGAAGTCATTATAACTGTAGTAGTAGAAGTACTTATAGTAAGAGAGTTAGCAACAGCAGTAGCAACTGTAGGAGTAGTAGCAGCAGTAGTTGCTGTAGTAGTAGTTGCCACTGAAACAGTCATAGCAGTAGCGATAGTAGTAGTAGTAGTATTAGTAGTAGTAGTAATAGTAGCTGTAGTAGCACTTGTAGCAGTAACAGTAGTGGTACTAGTAGTAGTAGTAGGCATAGTAGTTTTAGGAGTAGTGGTAGTGGTAGTAGAACTAATAGTAGTAGTACTAGTTGTTCTAGTAGTAGTAGTAGTAGTAGTAGTAGTAGTAGCAGAAGTAGTAGTAGAAGTAGCAATAGTAGTACCACCAGAAGTAATAGAAGTAGTAGTAGAAGTGTAAGGTGCAGTAGGAGGGGTAGTAGTAGCCATAGCCGTGATAAATGTAGCAGTAGTAGTTACATTTATAGTAGTAGTACAAGTAGTAACAGTTGTAATAAAAGTAGTAGTAATAGTATTAGTTGTATTAGTAGCAGTTGTAGTACTAGTAATAGTAGGGGTGGTAGTAGAAGTAGCAGTCGTAGTACCAGTAGTAATAGTAGTAGCAGCAATAGTAGTAGTAGTTGCAGTATTAGTAGTAGTAGTACTAGTGGTAGTAGTGGAAGCAGTAGTAATGGTAGTAGGA
Source organism: Trichopus zeylanicus subsp. travancoricus (assembly GCA_005019695.1). NCBI lineage: Eukaryota > Viridiplantae > Streptophyta > Magnoliopsida > Dioscoreales > Dioscoreaceae > Trichopus > Trichopus zeylanicus. The sequence continues at coordinate 88,065 of RXID01014759.1, forward strand.
GTAGTCATAGTAGTAGCAAAACTAGTAGTTTTAGTAGTAGTAGCAGTTGTTGCAGCCATAACAGCAATAGCAGTAGTAGTGGTAGTAATAGTAGCCATAGCAGAAGTAGTAGAAGCAGTAGTAGGAATAGTAGTAGTAGTTGTAGAAGTGGTAGCAGCAGTAGTAGTAGTCGTGGTAATAGTAGCAGTGGCAGTTGCAGTAGTAATAGTAGCAGTAGTAGTAGTAGCAATAGCAATAGAAGTAGTAGTAGCTTTATTAGTAGTCACAATCATAGTAGTAGTAGTAGTAGTAGTACTTATAGTAGCAATTGTAGCAGTAGTTGAAGCAGTAGTAGTGGTAGTAGTAGCAGTAGTAGTAGCAGTAGTAGTAGTAGCTATATTAGTAGTAGCAATTATAATAGTAGTAGTAGTACTTGTACTAGTAGTATCAGTCGGAGTAGTAGTAGCTACCATAGTAACGGTAGTAGTAGTAGTAGCAAAAGTAGCGATAGTTGTAGTGGTATTAGTAGTATTTATAGTTGTAGCACTAGTACTAGTTGTATCAGTAGTGGTAATAGTAGTATAGTAGTAGTAGAAGTAGCAATAGTAGTAGTAGTAGTTGTTGCACTAGTAGCGGTAGCAATTATCATTATAGCAGTAGTCATAGTTGCCTTTGTAGTAGTAGCAAATGTAGTAGTAGTAGTAGTGGTCGCAGTTGCAGTAGTAGTAGTAGCAGTAGTGGTGGTAGTAGTTGCAGTAGTAGCACTAGTAGTTGCAGTAGTATTTGTTGTAGTAGTCATAGTAGTAGTTGTTATAGTAGTACTACTAGTAGAAGTAGTATTCGGAATGTAGTCATAGTAGCAGCAGTTGCAGTTTTAGCTGTAGTAGTAGTTATGGCAGCTGTAGTAGTAGTAGTTGTAGTAGTAGTTGTTGTATTAATAGTAGTAGTAGTAGTAGCAATAGTAGCTCTCATTGTAGTGATAGGAGAAGTAGCAGCAGTAGCCGTAGTAGTAGTAGTGGTACTAGTAGTAGGTGTAGCAGTAGTAGAAGTAGTAGTAGCAGTAGTAGTAGCATTAGTTGTACGATTAGCAGTAGGAGTAGCAGTAGAAATAGTAGTAATAGAAGTGGTAATTATAGTAGAAGAAATAGTAGTAGTAGTGTTATTGTAGTAAAAATAATAGTAGTTGTATTTCTATTTGCAGTAATAGTAGTAGTAGTAGTAATATTAGCACTTGTAGTTGTTGTATTTGGCATAATTGTAGCAGTAGCTATAGTGTTAGCAGTAATTGTAAAAGTAGTACTAGTAGTAGTAGCAGTAATAGCAGTAGTACAAGTAGTAGTAGTTGTAGTAGTAGTAGTAGCAGTTATAGTTATAGCTGCAGTAGTAGCAGTTGTACTACTAGTAGTTGTACAAGTAGTTGGTGTTGTTGTAGTTGTATTAGTAGTAGTAGCACTAGTATTAGTCGCAGTATTAATAGCAAAAGGAGAAGTAGTAGAAGCACTAGCATTGGTAGCAATAGTAGTAGTAGCAATTGCAGCAGTCATAGTAGCAGTAGTAGCAATAGTAGTAGTAGCAGCAACAATAATATTGGTAGATGTAGAAATAGTAGAAGTTGTAGTTGCAATAGTAGTAGTTGCTGTAGTAGTAGTAGTTGTTATTGTAGTAATAGTAGTAGCAGCTGCAGCGGTTGTAGTAGAAGTAGTTACAGTAGTAGCAGAAGCATTAGTAGTAGTAGCAGTTGCAGTAGAAGTAGAAGTAGTAGTAGTATTAGCCGCAACAATAGTAGTGGTAGTCATACCAGCAGTAGTAGAAGCATTAGTGGTAGTAGTAGTAGTCCTAGTAGCATTATCAGCAACAACAGCAGTAGTAGTAGTTCTATTGCTAGTAATGATAGGAGTATTGGTAATAGGAATAGTAGTAGAAGTAGTAGCAGCAGTAGTAGTAGTATGACAAGTAGTTGTAGTAGTGGCATTAGCAATAGTACAAGTAGTAGTAGTAGAAGCTGTAATAATAGTAGTAGTAGTATTAGTAGCAGTTGTAGCATCAATGGTAGTAGCTGTAGCAGTTTTAGTAGCCACAGTAGTTGTAGTAATAGTTGCTGCTGAAGCAGTAGTAGTAGTAATACAAGTAGCAGTAGTAGCAGTAGTTGTAGCTGTAGTACTAGTAGTAGTAGTAGTACTTGTAGTACTTGTAGTAGCAATTGAAGCAATAGTAGAAGTAGTTGTAGTGGTAGTAGTAGTAGTAGCAGTAGCAATAGAAGTAGTAGTAGCTATTTTAGTAGTAGCAATAAAAGTAGTAGTAGCTATTTTAGTAGTAGCAATAGTAGTAGTAGTAGTAGTAGTAGTAGTCGTAGTAGTAGTAGCCACAATAGTAGTGGAAGTAGTAGCAATAGTAGCAATAATTGTAGCGGTACTAGTTGTATTTATAGTTGTAGTAGTAGTACTAGTTGTATTAGTAGTGGTAATAATAGTAGTAGTAGTAGTAGCAGTAGTAGTAGTACTAGTAGCAGTACTAGTAGCGGTAGCAGTTATCATTGTAGCAATAGTCGTAGTTGCCATTGTGGTAGTAGCAAGAGCAGTAGTAGAAGTAGTAGTAGTTGCTGTAGTCATAGTAGTAGTAGCAGTAGGAGTAGTAGTAGTGGAAGTAGTAGTTGTTATAGTAGTACTACTAATAGAAGTAGTATTTAGAATGTAGTCATAGTAGCGATCGTCGTAGTAGCAGTAGCTGCAGTAGCAGTCATAGCTGTAGTAGTAGTTGTAGTAGCGATAGCAGCAACAGTAGTAGTTATTGTTGTTGTATTAATAATAGTAGTAGTAGTAACAGTCGTAGCATTCATGGTAGTGATAGCAGAAGTAGAAGCAGTAGCCATAGCTATAGTTGTGGTAGTAATAGTAGGTGTAGCAGTAGTCGAAGTAGTAGTAAGAGGAGTAGTAGTTGTAGTAGTAGCAGCTGTAGTATCAGTAGTTGCACTATTAGTGGGAGTAGCAGTAGAAGTACTAGCAATAGTAGCATTAATTGTAGTAGAAGAAGTAGTAGTAGTAGTGGTGGTGGTGGTGGTAGTAGTAGTAGTAGTAGTAGTAGTAGTAATAATAGTAGTTATAGTAGTATTTGTAGTAATAGTAGTAGTAGTAGTAGTAGTAGTAGTAGTAGTAGTAGCTGTTGTAGTTGGGGTGTTTGGAGTAATAATAGCAGTAGCTGTGGTAGTAGCAGTAATAGCAGTAGTAGTACTAGTAGGAGTAGTAGTAATAGTCGTAGTGCAAGTAATTATTGTAGTATTAGTAGCAGTTGTAGTAGTAGTTACGGCAGTAGCTATGTACTAATAGTTGCCAGTAGAACGTATTAGTTTGTTTCGTTGCGTGTAGTAGCCGTAGTTCGTTAGCACAAAGTATTTAGTAGCAGTAGTAATACGAGAAGGGATTTGTAGTTCACGTAAGTACAGAATAGTAGTATAGCAATTGAGCAGTCATAGTAGAGTGCAGCTAATAGTCAATAATAGTAGCAGTAGTAGTAGTATTAGAACTAGAAGTAGTAGAAGTTGTAGTTGCAATAGTAGTAGTAGGAGTAGCAGTAGTAGTGGTAGTTGTAGTAATAGTATTAGTAGCCGTAGCAGTTGTAGTAGAAGTAGTTTGAGCAGCATTAGTAGTAGTAGGAGTTGCAGTAGAAGTAGAAGTAGCAGTAGTAGTAGTAGTCATACTAGTAGCAGTAGAAGCAGGAGTAGTAATAGTACTAGTAGTCATAGTAGCATTAGCAGCAGTAGAAGTAGTAGTAGTTATCGTATTGCTAGTGATTATTGGAGTATTAGTAATAGTAATAGAAGTAGAAGTAGTACTAGCAGTAGTAGTTGTAGAAGGACAAGTAGTTGTAGTAGTGGCATTAGCAATAGTACAAGTAGTAGTAGTAGAAGTAGTAATAGTAGTATTAGTAGTAGTAGTAGTAGTAGTATCAGAAGTAGTAGCTGTAGTAGTTGTAGTGGCCATAGTAGTTGTAGTAATCATAGTTGCTAAAGAAGTAGTAGTAGTAATAGAAGTAGTAGTAGTAGCAATAGTTGTAGCCATAGTAGTAGTAATATAGCAGTAATGGCTGCTGTAGCAGTATTACTGTTGTACTAGTAGTAGTAGATATAGTAGTAGTAGTAGTAGCTATTGTAGTAATAGTATATCTACTGTAACAGTAGTAGTAGTCCTTGTAGTAGTAGCAGTAGCAGTAGTAGCTATAGGAGTAGTAGTTGTAGTAGTAGTAGGAGTAGGAGTAGTAGTGGTAGCAGCAGCAGTATTAGTAGTAATAGTATTGGTTGTCGCAGCAGTAGCAATAGTAGTAGTACTAGTAGTAATAGCCATAGTGGTAGCTACAACAATATTTGCAGTAGTATTATTAGCATTAGTAGTAGTAGTCGTAGCAGTAGCAGCAAGAATAGTAGCAGTTGTAGTAGCAGTAACAATAGTAATATTAGTAGTAGTAGTAGAAGTAGTAGTTGTAATTGTAGTAGTCATAGCAGCAGTAGTGGCAGTAGAAGTATCAGCAGTAGTAGCAATAGTAGTAGCAGCAGTAGTAGTAGCAACAGTTGTAGTAGTAGTAGGAGATGTCATAGTATTAGTAGTGTCAATAGCCGTAGCAGTAGTAGTTGCAATAGTAGCAGTATAGTATTATTAGTAGAAGCAGAAGAAGCTGTAATAGCCATGGTAGTAGCAGTAGTAGTAGAAGTAAGATGAGTAGTAGGAGCAGCAGTAGTAGGGGCAGCAGTAGCAACAGTAGTAGTAGTATTAGTAGTGGTAGTAGTAGTAGTCGCAGTAGAAGCAGCAGCAGCGAGAATAGTAGTTGTATCAGTAGTAATTGTAGTAGTAGTAATAGTATTTGCAGCAAAAGTAGTAGTTGTTGTAGCAATAGAAGCAGTAGTAGCGGCAATAGTAGTGCTAGTAGTAGCAGCAGCAACAACAATAGTAGTAGTACTGGTAATATTACCTGTAGCAGTAGTAGTAGCAGTAGTAGTAGTGGTAGTGGTGGCAGTAACAGTAGTAATAGCAAAAGTAGCAGCAGTAGTAGCAGATGTTGCAGTAGTAATAGCGTAGTTGTTGTAGTAGAAGCAGTAGTAGTGTTCGTTCCAGTAGTGGTAGATGTAAAAGTAGTAGCCATAGTAGTAGTAGTAACAGTAGTAGCAGTAGTAGTAATAGTGCTAGTAGCTGTAGTAGTAGTAGCCTGATAGTAGTAGTTGTAGTAGTAGTAGTAGCAGTAATAATAGTAGTAGTAGTAGTAGTAGTAGTATTACTAGTACTAGTAATAGTAGTCGGAGTAGAAGTAGTAGTAGGAGAAGTGGGAGTAGTAGAAATTGTAATAGTAGTAGTAGCAGTAGCTGAAGTAGTAGTAGTAGCATCAGCAACATCAACATCAGTAGTAGTACTACTCCTAGTAGCAGTAGTAATAGTTATTATTATGGTAGTAGTAGTAGACATAGTATTAGTAGCAGTCAAAATACTAGTAGTATAAGTAATATTAGTTGTTGTTGCAGTAGTAGTAGTAGTAGTAGAAGTTGTAGTAATAGTAGCAGAAGCCATCATAGAGGTAGCAGTAGTAGCCGTTGTAGAAGTAGTAGTAGTAGTAGCACCAATAGCGGCTGAAGCATGAGGAGCAGAAGAAGTAGTAGTAATAGTAATAGTAGTAGCAATAGTACTTGTAGTACCCGTTGTAGCAGTAGTAGCAGTAGTTGTTATTGTTGTACTAGCACTAGTATTAGTAGTAGTTGCGGCAATAGTACTAGTAGTAGTAGTAGTAGTTATCGTAATAATAGTTGAGGTAGTAGCAATAGTAGCTATTATTGTCATAGTAGAAGTATGAGAAGCATTAGTAATAAGAGCAATAGCAGTTGCAACAATAGTAGAAGTTGTAGAAATAGCAGAATTAGTAGCTGCAGTAGTGGTAGCAGTAGCAGTAGTAGAAGTAGTAGTAGTACTAGTAGTAACAGTAGTGGTAGATGCAGTGGTTGTAGGAGTAGTGGCAGTAGTAGTAGTAATTGTGGGAGTAGTAGTAGTAGAAGAAGTAGTAGGAGTAGTAGCAGTAGTAATAGTAGTTGCAGTGGTATTATTAGTAGTAGCAGCAACAACGTTAGTAGCAGCAGTAGAAGTAGTAGTAACTGAAGAAGTTGTAGCTGTAATAGTTGTTTAGTAATAGTTATAGTTCTATTAGCTATAGCAACAGAAGCAGCAGAAGTAGTAGTAGTTGCTGTTGTAGAACTAGTAGTTGTAATTGTAGAAATAATCATAGAAGTAGTAGTAGCTGGAGTATTAATAGTTATAGTCATAGTAGGAGTAGTAGCTATAGTAGTAGTAGTGGTAGTAGTAGTAGTAGTAGTAGGAGTAGTAGTAGTAGTAGTAGTAGTAGTAGTAGTAGTAGTAGTAGTAGTAGTAGTAGTAGTAGTAGTAGTAGTAGTAGTAGTAGTAGTAGTAGTAGTAGTAGTAGTACTAGTAGCATTGGTATCAGTAGTGGTAGTAGTAGTAGTGGTGGTGGTGGTAGCTTGAGTAGTAGTTGTAGATGTTGTAGTAGTAGTTCTTGCAGTTTAGTACTAATAGTTCTCGTAGTGGCAGTAATAGAAGCAATAGTAGTTGAAATTGTCAAAGTAGTAGGAGTAGTAGGAGTGGTAGTTATGGTAGTAGTTGTATTAGTAGCAGCCGCCAAAGCAGCTACAGTAGTAGTGGTAGTAGTTGGCGTAGTAGTAGTAGTATTTCTAATAGTAGTAGTAGTAGTAATAGCTGTAGTAGTAGTAGTTGCAACAGTAGTAGTAGAAGTAGTAGTTGTATTAGTAGTACTAGTGCTAGTAGTAGTAGTAGTCAGTAGTAAATAGTAGTAGTAGTAGTAGTAGTAGTAGCGATAATAGAGGAGTTGTAGGAGGTATAGTGTAGCAGTATGAGAGTAGTAGGAGAATGTTGTATAATTATAGTTGGTAGTAGTAATAGTCGGAGTAGAAGGAGTATAGTGGAGTAAGCGGTAGGAGTAGTGGTAGTACTCGTTGGAGTAGTAGTAGTAGAAGTAGTAGTAGCTGTAGTAGTGGTAGTTGAAGTAGTAGTAGTAGTTGTCATTATATTACCAGTAGTAGTACTAGACGCAGTAGTAGTAGTACTAGTAGCAGCAGTTGTCATACAAGTAGCAATAGTTGTTGTAGTACAAGTAGCAAAAGTTGTTGTAGTACAAGTAGCAATAGTAGTGGTATTAGTAGTAGTGCTAGTTGTAGTAGCACTAGCAACCGTAGCTGTAGCTGTAGTAGTAGTTGTTGTAGGAGTAATAGTAGTAGTAGTAGTAGGAGTAGTAATAGGAACAGGAGTAGTATTAGAAGTAGTAGTAATAGTTGTTGTAGCAGTTGTAGTAGTAGAAGTAGTTGTAGTGGTAATAGTAATAGTATTATTAGTAGCAGCAATAGTTGTAGTAGTAGTAGTGGCCATAGTTGTAGCAGGAGTTGTAGTAGTACTAGTTGTAGGAGTGGTAGTAGGAGTAGCAGTAGAAGTAGTAGTAGTAGTAGTAGTAGCGGTAGCGGCCGCAACAGTGGTAGTGGTAATATAGTAGTTCTAGTAGTTGTAGAAGAAGAAGTTCCAATAGATGTAGTAGAATATTAGCAGTAATAGTAATAGTAGTATCAGGAGGAGTAGGAGTAATACTTGGAGGAGGAGAAGTAGTAGTAGGGGAAGTAGCAATAGTAGTGGTAATAATAGCAGTATTTGGAATAATAGTAGTTATTGGAGTAGTTGTAATAGTAGTAGCAATAGTAGTAGTCGATGTAGTTGTAGTAGTAGTAGGAGGAGGAGGTGGAGGAGGAGGAGTAGTAGTAGTAGTCGTAGTAGTTGTTGTTGTAGTTGTAGTTATAGTAGTAGCAGCAGTAGTAGTAGTAGTACTAGTAAGAGTAGTAGAAGAAGTTGTTGTTGTTGTCGCAGAAGTAGTAGTAGTAATACTCATAGTAATAGTAGTAGTGGGTGGTGTAGTAGTAGTAGTTGTAGTAGTTGCAAGAGCGACAACAGAAGTAGTTGTTGTAAGAACATCAGCAGCAGTAGCAGTAGTAGTAGAATTGGTAGTAGTCGCAACAACTGTAGTTGTAGTAGCAGTGGTAGTAGCGGCAACAATAGTAGAAGTATTAGTGTTGTAGTAGTAGTGGTAGTCACTGTACTAGTAGTAGTAGCAATAATAGTAGCTGCAGCAAAATTGGTTGTAGCTGCAGTTGCAGTAGTAGTAGAAGTAGTAGTTGTAGCAACAAAAGTTGTAGTACTAGCTGTAACAGAAGTAGTAGCAATAGTAGTAGCTGTAGTAGTGGCAGTAGCAATAGTTGTTGTAGCAGTAGAATCAATAGTAGCAGTAGTAGTTGTTGTTATTGTGGTAATATTAGTGGTGGTAATAATTGTAGTAGTAGTAGTAGTAGCAGCAATAGTAGTTGTTATAGTAGTGGTAGTAGTAGCAGTAGTGGTAGCAGTAGTAGTAATAGTAATAGTAGTAGCAGTACGTTTAGTAAAAATAGCAACAGTAGTTGCAGTATTAGTTGTAGTAGTCTTAGTTGGATTAGTAGTAGCAGTTGTAGTAGTAGCAGTAGTTGCAGTAGTAGAAGTAGTTGTGGTAGTAGGAACCGCTATAGCAGTAGTTGTTGTAGCAACAGTTGTAGCAGTAGTAGCCGTAGTAGCAGTATGAGTAGAAGTAGTAGTAGTTAAAGTAGTAGCAGTAGTAGTAGGAGGAGGAGGAGCAGCGGTAGTAGTAGTAGATGTGGTGGCGGTAGTAGTAGTAGTGGTAGCAATAGCATTAGTATTTGTAATAGTAGAAACATAAGTAGTAGTTGCAGAAGAGCTTGGTGTTGTAGTGGTAGCATTAGCCGTAATAGTACTAGCAGTAATAGTATTGGCAATAACAGTAGTAGCGATAATAGTAGTAGTAATAGTATTACTAGTTGTAGTAGGAGGAGTAGTAGTTATAGTTGTAGTAGTAGTAGTTGTTGTTGTTGTTGTAGTAAAAGTAGCAATAGTAGCGGTGGTCGCCGTAGTATGTGTAGCAATGGTAGTTGTAGTTGTAACAATAGCACCATTAGTAGTAGTAGAAGCGGTAATAGTAGTAGTTGTTGTTGTTCTTGCTGTAGTACTAGTAGGTAAAGTAGTAGTAGTACTCATAGTAGTAGCAGGAGTAGTAATAGTAGTTGTCATAGTAGTAGTAGTAGCTGTGGCAGTAGTAGTAGTAGAAGTAGTAGTCATAGTTGGTGTAGATGTAGCAGTAGTTGTAATAGTAGTAGTAGTAGTAGTAGTACAAGTTGTAGTCATAGTTGGTGTAGATGTTGTAGTAGTTGTAATAGTAGTAGTAGTAATAATTGGAGAAATAGTAGTTGCAGTTGCAGAAGTATTACCAGTAGTTGCTATAGTGGTAGTGGTAGCAATAGTAGTACTTATAATAGTCATAGTAGTCATAGTAGTAGTAATTATAGGAGTAGTTGTACAAGTAATAATAGTAGTAGTAGTACTTGTAGTACTAGTAGTAGCTACAGTAGTAGTAGTAGAAGTAGTGGTAGTAGTTCTAGTTGTAGTAGAAGTAGTAGTAGGAGTAGTAGAAGTAGTAGGAGTAGTTGTAGTAGTGGTTGCAGTAGTAGTAGTTGTAATAGAAGTAGTATTTATTGTAGTAGTAGTCGTACGAGTAATAGTAGTATTTGTAGAAGTAATAGTAGAAGTTTGAGTAGCAGTAGTTGCAATAGGAAGTAGTAGTAGTGTTAGCAGTAGTAATAGTATCAGTTGAAGGATTAGTAGTGATTCAAGTAGTAGTAGTTGTAGTAGTAAGGTAGTAGTAGTAGCAGTAGTAGTAGAAGTAGCTTTTGTGGTAGTAGTGGTAGGAGTAATGGTTGTCACAGTAGTAGTAATAGAAGTAGTAGTTGCAATAGTACGAGTGACAGTAGAAGCCATAGTGGTAGTAGTAGTAGCAGCAGTAGTAGTAGTTGAAGTAGGTGTAGTTGTTGTAGTAGTCATTTTTGCAATAGCTGTAGTTGTTGTAGTAGTAATAGTAGTATTAGTACTAATAGCGATAGCAGTAGTAGTAGAAGTTGTAGTAGTAATAACAGTAGGTGCAGTAGTGGTAGTCGTAGTATTAGTAATATTAGTAGTAGCAGTGGCAGTTGTAATATGAGTTGCAGTAGTAGTTGTTGTTGTTGTAGTAGTAGTAGTAGTAGTTGTTGTTGTTGTTGTGGTTGTAGTAGTTGTATTTGCAGAAGTTGTAGTAGGAGAAGTAGTAGCTGTAATAATAGTAGTGACAGTAGTAGTTCTGCTAGTAGAAGTAGCAGCAGTTGTTGTAGCAGTAGTAGTCGGGGTTGTAATAGTAGCCCTATGAGCAACAGCAGCAACAGCAGTAGTAGTAATATCTAAAGCAATAGTAGCAGTACCCTTGGTAGCAGTAGTTGCAGCAGTAGTAGTAGCATTAGTGGTTGCAACAGTAGTTGAAGTAGTTGTAAGAGCAGTAGCAATATTATTCACCACAATAGTAACAATAGTTGTAGCAATTATAGTTGTCATAGAACTAGAAGTATCGCCAAGAGCAGCAGTACTAGTAGTGTAGTAGTAGTAGTAGCAGTACTAGTAGCTGCAGTAGTAGTTGTAGTAGGAGTAAATAGCACAAGTAGTCGTTGTCACTGTAGCAGTAGTATTACTAGTTGGGGTAGTTGTAGTACAAATAGTAGCAATAGTAGTAGTTGCAGTAGCAGTTGTCGTAGTAGTAGAAGCTGTTGCATTTGTAGTAGTGGCTGTAGCAGTAGTCGTTGTAGTAGTAGTAGTAGTATAGTAACAGCAGTCATAGTAGTAGTAGTAGCAGTAGTTGCGGTACTACTAGTAGCAGTAGTTGTTGTAGTAGTAGTAGTACTAGCGAAAGTAGTAATGGCAGCAATTGCAGTAGCATTAGTAGTAGTAGTAGTAGCAACAGTAGTAGTAGTAGTAGCAATAGTAGTAGCCGCAGAAGTAGTAGTAGTGATAGTAGTTGTACTAGTTGTAATAGTAGTCATAGTTGTTGCTGTAGTGGTAGTCGTAGTAGTAGTTGTAGTGGTAATAGTAGTAGAAGTCGTAACAATCGTGGTAGTGGTAGTAGCAGTAGCAGTAGTAGGCCGTAGTAGTAGAAGTATTAGTTGTAGCAGTCGTAGTAGTAGTAGTTGATGTAATGGGAGTGGTAGTAGTTGAAATTATGGTAGAAGTAGTTGTAATAGTAGTAGTAGCAGCAGTATTAATAGCAAAAGCACCATTCGTCGGAGTTGTAGTAGCAGTAGTATGAAAAGTAACCTTGTTGGAGTAGTAGTTGTAGTAGGAGAAGTACTAGTAAAAGTAGTAGTTGAATTTGTTGTACGTGCATTAGTTTCAGTGGTCGTAATAGTAGCAGAAATAGTAGTAGTAGTAGTAACAGTAGTAGCGGCAATTGTTGTAGTAGTAACAATTGTAGCAGCAACTGCGATAGTACTAGTTGTTTAGTAGTAGTAGTTGTTGTAGTTGCAGCAATAATAGTGGCAATAACAACATTAGTAGTAGTGTAGTAGTAGGAGTGGTTGTAGTAGTAGCAGTAGCAGCAATAGTGGTAGTAGTAACAGCCGCAGCAGTAGGAGAGTTGCAGTAGTAGAAGTAGTAGTAGCAAAAGTATTAGTAGTAGTAGTAGCAGTAGGAGTAGTAGCAGTAGCAGCAATAGTAGTAGCTGTAATAGCAATAGTAGTAGCAGTAATAGAACTAGCCAAAGTAGGAGTAGTAGCATTAGTATTAGTAGTATTAGTTGCAGCAGTAGTAGTAATAATAGTAGTAGTAGTAGCAGCAAAAGCAATAGCAGTTGTAGCAGTAGTAGTAGTAGTAGTAGATGTAGCAGCAGCAGCAGCAGTAGTAATAGTAGTACCTGTAACCCTAATAGTAGCAGCAGTAGTAGTAGTTGTAGTAGCAGTAGTCGTAGTTAGAGAAGTAGTAGCAGTAGTTGTAGTAATATGATAGGTTGTAGTAGCAGTAGTAACAGCAGTAATAGTACTAGTAATAGTAATAGTAGTAGAAGAAGAAATTGTAGCAGTAGTAGTGACAGCAATAGTTGTAGTGGTAGCAGAACTAGTAGTAGTCAGAAAAGTAGTAGGAGTAGCATTATTACTAGTAGTAGTCATAGGAGTAGAAGTAGAAGAATTAGTAGGAGTAGTAACAGTAGTAGCTGTAGTAGCAGTAAGATTTGTAGATGTAGTAAGGATAGTAGTAGCAGTAGTATCCATTAAAGCAATGGTAGTAGTAGTAGCCAAAATTGCAGCATTAGTCATAGCTATCATAGCAGTAGGAGCAGTAATAGTCATAGAATTAGTAGTAGTAGTAGTAATAGCAATAGAAGTAGTAGTTGTAGTAGTAGTTGTAGTAGTAGCTGTAGTAATAGTAGTAGTTGTAATACTAGTAGTAGAAGTAGTAACAAAAGTAATAGTATTTGCACTAGTAGGAGTAGTAGCAGTAGTAATAGAAGTAGCCAAAGTAGTAGTAGTAATAGTGGTATTAGTGGTATTAGTAGCAGTAGTAGTAGTAGTAATAGTAGTAGGTGTAGCAGTAGAAGTAGAAGTAGTAGTAGTAGTAGTAGTAGTAATTATTGTAGCAGTCATAGTAGTAATTGTAGTAGTGCAATAGAAGTTGTAGTACCATATGTAGCAGTAGCAGCAGTGGCAGTAGTAGAAGCAATAGTAATAATACTTATAGTAGTAGCAGTAGTAGTAGAAGTTGTAGTAGTAGCAATAGTAGTAGTCTGAACTATATTTGCAGTTATAGAAATAGTAGTAATAGTAGTTATAGTGGCATTGGTTGCAGTAGTAGTAGTTGAAGTAGCTATAATTGTAGTAGTAGTAGTGGAAGTAGTAGTAGTAGCAGTTATGGTAATAGCAGTAGTGATAAAAGTAGTACTAGCTGTATTAGTAGAATTAGGAGAAGTAGTAGTGGTACCAGTAATCGTAATAGTAGTAGCAGTAGTTGTAGTAATATGATAAGTTATAGGGGTAGTAGTAGTAGTAGAAGTAGTACTAGCAATAGTAATAGCAGTAGTAGTAGCAATTATAGCAGAAGTAGTAGCAGCAATAATAGAAGGGGTAGCGAAAGGAGTAGTAGTCAAAAAAGTTGTAGGGGAAGCAGCAGTTGTAGTAGTAGGAGGATTAGTAGTAGTATTAGTAGTCATAGTAGCAGTAGTAGCTATAGTAGTAGTAGTTATAGTTGTAGTAGTAGTACTTGTAATAGTAGTAAGATTAGAAGATGTAGTAGTACTAGTAGTAGCAGTAGTGGCTGTTGAAGCAGTCATAGTAGTGGTAGTAGTAGTAGCATTAGCAGCCATAATTGCAGCATTAGTAGTAGCTATTGTAGCAGTAGCCGCAGCAATAGCAGTAGAAGTAGTAGTAATACTAGTAACAGTAGCAGTAGTTGTAGTAATTATAGTAGGAGTAATAATAATAATTATAGTAGTCGTACGAGTTATAGTAGTAGTAGCAGTAGAAGTAGAAGTAGCAGTAGACGCTATAGCAGTAACAGTAGTAGCAGCAGCAGCAGCAGTAATAGTAATTCTTGCAGTAGTAGCAATAGTAGCAGCAGCAGTAGTAGTAGCTATTGTAGTTGTAGTAGCATTAGAAGTAGCAGGAGTAGTATTAGTAGTTGTAAAGATAGTAGTAGCAGTAGTCTTAGTGGTAGTAGTAATAGTAGAAGTAGTAAAAGTAGTAGTAAAGGTAGTAGTAAAAGTTGAAGTAGTAGTAGTAGTAGTAGCAATAGTAGCAGTAGTAATAGAAGTAGTATTAGCTGTATTTGTTGCAATAGGAGAAGTAGTAGTGGTACCAGTAATCGTAATAATAGTAGCATTTGTTGTAGTTGTATCAGCAAAGGTTGTTGAAGGAGAAGTAGTAGCATTTGTTGTAGTGAAATGATAAGTAGTAGTAGTAGTAGTACCAGTTGCAGTGGTAGTAGCATTAAAAGCAGTAGTAGCAAAAGTAGTAATATTAGAAGTCATAGAATAAGTACTATAAGTAGCCGTAGAAGTAGTAGTAGTAGTAGTAGCAACAGTAGTAGTAGCAATGGTAGTAGTATTATCAAAAGTAGTAGCAGCAGTTGTAGCAGTAATAGTAGCCGTAGTAGTTGTTGTTGTAGCAATAGTGGTAGTAGTAGTTGTTGTTGTTGTAGCAATAGTAATAGTAATAGTAGTTGTTGTTGTAGTAGTAGTAGTAGGAGGAGGAGGAGGAGGAGGAGGAGCAGTAGTAATCATAACAGTGGGAGTAGTAGCAGTAGTAGTTTGAGTAGTATTAGTTGGAGTTGTGGTGGCAAAAATAGCAATAGGATTAGAAGTTGGGGTAGTTGTAGAAGCTGCAGTAGCTGAAAATGTAGTCATAGTAGTAATAGTAGTAGTAGTAGTAGCAGCAGCAGCAGCAGAAGTAGTAGCGGTAGTAGTAGTAGTAGTTGTTGTTGTTGTAGTATTAGCGGTACTAGCAATAGTAGTACTAGTAGTCGTAGTAGTAGCGGTGGTAGTAGTAGTAGCAGTAGCCGTAGTATTAGTCATTGTAGCGTTTGTAGCAGTGGTAGTGGTAGTATTTGTAGCTTTGGTAGTTGGTGTAGCAGTAGTAGTACTGGTAGTAGTAGTAGTAGTAGCAGTAGTAGTAGTTGTAAGAGAACTAGTAGTGGTAGCAGTAGCTATAGTAGTAGTAGCAGTAGTTGTAGTAGTAGCAGTACTAGTAGCCGTTGTGGTAGCTACAGTACTTGTAGAAGTAGTGGTTGGGGTAGTAGTAGTAGGAATAATGGAATCAGCAGCAGTAGTAGTAGGAAAAGTAGTAGTAGCCGCAGTAGCCATAGCAGCAACAATAGTAGTAGTAGTAGTAGCAGTAGTTAGTAGTAGTAGTATTAGCTGAAGAAGGTGCAGTAGTAGCAGTAGTAGCGGTAATAGTACTTGGAGTTGTGGTACTACTAGTAGTAGTTGCTAAAGTAGTAGTAGTAGTATTAGTAGCAGTAGTAGTAGAAATATTAGTAGTAGTAGCTGTTGTTATTGTTTGTTGTTATTGTTGTTGTTGTTGTAGTTGTGGCGGTAGAAGTACGAGTTTGAGAAGGAGTAGTAGTAGCAGTTGGAGTTGGGGTAGGAGTAGTAGCAGTTGGAATTGGTGTAGGAGTAGTTGTAGTTGTATCAGTAATAGTAGCAGCAGCAGCAGTAGTATTAGTAGTAGCAGTGGTTGTTGTGTTAGTTGTAGCAGTTGTAGTAGTAGTAGTAGTGGCTGAAGTAGCAGTAGCGGTAGTAGTAATAGTGGGAAAAGTAGTAGTAGTAGTAATAATAGTAGTAGTAGTAGTTGCAGTAGTAGTAGTAGTCATAGTTGCAGTAGTCACAGTAGAAGTAGTAACTTTGGTAGTCGCAGTAGCAATAGAAGTAGTAGTAGTAGTAGAAGTAGTAGTAATTGTAGTAGTAGTAGTAGTCATATTTGTAGTAGTAGCAGCAGTAGTTGTTGTTGTCATTGTTGTAGAAGTTGTAGCGATAGTAATAGTAGTAGTTGTTTTAGTAGTAGTAATAATAGTATTTGTAGTAGTTGTAGTAGAAGTAGTAATAGTAGTAGTAGAAGTAGTAGTAGTCATAGTAGTAGTAGTAGTTGTGGTGGTAGTAGTGATAGTAGTAGTGGTAGTAGTACTACTACTAATAGCAGTCACAACAGTAGTAGTAGTAGTAGTAATAGTAGTAGTAGTTACAGTAGTAGTAGTACTAGTAGTGGTAGTAGTAGTGGTGGTAGTAGTAGTTGTAGTAGTAGTAGCAGTAGTCGTAGTGGTTGTAATGGTAGTAATAGTTATTATAGTAGCAGTGGTAATAGTAGTAGTATAGTAGTAGTGGTTGTAATAGTAGTAGAGTCATAGTTGTTATTATTGTTGCCATAGTAATAGTAGTAGTAGTAGCAGCATCAATACTAGCCGTAGTAATAGCAGTTGTAGTAGTAGTAGGAGGAGGAGTACTAATAGTAGGGGTAGTTGTAATTGTACTCGTTGTAATAGTTGTAGTCGCAGTAGTAGCTGTTGTAGCAGTAGTAATACTAGTTGGAGCAGTAGTAGTTGTACTAGTAGTGGTAGTAGTAGTAATAGTACTAGTAGCAAGAGTTGTAGTAATAGTAGTGGGAGCACTAGTAGTAGTAGTGAGAGTAATAGAAGAAGTAGTAGTACGAGTAGTAGTAGTAATAGCAGTAGCAATTATAGCAGTAGCACTAGTAGTAGCTGTAGTACTAGTAGTTGTAGTAGTAGTTGTTGTTGTTGTTACTCTAGAGTAGTATTAATAGTAGAAATAGTAGTAGAAGTAGAAGTAGTAGTAGTCGTAGTCGTAGTAGTAGTAGTAGTAGTAGTAGTAGTAGTAGAAGCGATAGTTGTAGTAGTATTAGATGTACTTTTAGTAGTGGGAGTAGTAGTTGTAGCAATAGGAGTAGTAGTAGTAGTTTTAGAAGTAGTGGTAGTAGTAGTAGTAGCAGCGGTAGTAGTAGTAGGAGTTGTAGTAGTAGTAGGAGTAGTAGTAGCTATAGTAGTAGTAGTTGTTGTAGTAGTGTTAGATGTAGCGGTAGTAGTTGGAGTTGTAGTCGTAGAAATAGGTGAAGTAGTAGTAGTTTCAGAAGTAGTGGTAGTAGCGGTAGTGGCAGCAGTAGCAGCAGTAGCAGTAGTAGTAGTAGATGTAGTAGTTGTACTAGTAATACTAGTAGTAGTAATAGGAGTTGCAGTAGCAGCAGTAATAGTAGTAGTAGTAATAATGGTTGTTGTTATTCTTGTTGAAATAGTAGTTGTCATTGTAGTTGCAGTAATAGTAGTAGTAGTAGCAATAGTAGCAGCAACAGTAGTTGTAGTACAAGTAGCAATAGTAGTGGCTGCGGTAGTAGTACTAGTAGTAGTAGAAGTAGTAGCTATAGTATTAGTAGTAGAAGTAGTAGTAGTAGTAGTTCTTGTTGTTGTTATTGTTGTTGTAGTAGTAGTTGTTGTTGTTGTTGTACTAGTAGCAGTCGAAGTTGTTGCAGTAGTAGCAGAAGTAGTAGCAAGAGTAGCAGAAGTAGCAGTAGTACTAGTAGAAGCAGTAGCTGTGGTAGTAGAAATAAAAGTCCCAGTAGTAGCTTTAGAAGTAGTTGTAGTAGTAGTACTTGTGGCAGTAGTTGTTGTAGTAGTTGTGTAGTTCTAGTAGTAGTTATTGTTGTTGTTGTTGTAGTAGATGTACAAGTTGTAGTCGTAGTAGTAGTCGTAGTAGTAGTAGGTGTTGAAGTAGCAATAGTAGTAGGAGTAGGAGTAGTAGCAATAGGAACCATAGTAGGAGTAGTAGGAGTAGTAGTAGTAGTTGTAGTAGTATTAGAAGTAGAAGTTGTAGCAGTAGGTGCAGTAGTAGTAGTTGTAGGAGTGGTGGTCATCGCAACTGGAGTTGTAGTAGTAGTAACAATAGTAGTAGCAGCAGTAGTAGTTATAGCAGTAGTAATTGTTGTAGAAGTAAAAGAAGATGAAGAATTGGTAGTAGTAGTAGTAGTAGTAGTAGTCATAGTAGAAATAGTAGTAGTAGTAGTAGTCGTAGTAGTAGTAGTAGTAGTAGTAGTAGTAGTAGTAGTAGGAGGAGGAGGAGGAGGAGGAGGAGGAGGAGGAGGAGGAGCAGCAGTAAAAATAGTAGTAGTAGCGTAGTAGTAGTGGCTGCAGTAGTAGCAGTAGTAGTCATAGCTCTAGTAGTAGTAGTAGTAGTAGTAGTAGTAGTAGTAGTAGTATTTATTGTTGTTGATGTTGTGATAATAGAAGTAGTAGTAGTAGTATTTGTGGTAGTTGTAGTAGTAGTAGTTTTAGTGGTAGTAGTGGTAGTAACGGTCGAATTAGTGAAGCTAGTAGTAGTAAGAGGAGTAGTAGTGGTAGTAGTAGTAGTAGAGGCCGAAGTAGCATTAGTAATAGTTGTAGTAATCATAGTAGTAGGTGTAGTAGTACTACTAGTAGCAGTAGGAGCAGTAGTTGTAATAGTAGTAGTAGTTGTATAATTATTAGTAGCTGTAGTAGTAGCAGAAGTAGTAGTTGTCGTAGAAGCATTGGAAGTAGTAATTGGAGTAGTAGGAGTAGTAGTAGTTGTTGTAGTAATAATAGATGCAGTAAAAGTATTAGGAGTAGTTGTTGTAGTTGTAATAGTTGCAGGAGTAAAAGTAATTGTAGTAGTAGCAGTAATAGTAGTAGAAGTAGTTTTAGCAGTAGGAGCAGCAATAGTTGTTGTAGAAGCAGTGGTAGTAGTAGTTGTACCAAAAGTGGTAGTTGTTGTAGTAGTAGTAGTAGTTGGAGTTGTGGTAGTTGGAGTTGTGGTAGTAGGAGAGGTAGTAGTACTTGTTATTCTTGGAAAAGTAGTAGTAGTTGTTGTTGTTGTTGTAGTCCTTGCAGTAGTAGTAGTCGTCGTTGTAGTAGCAATAGTAGTAGTATCAGTGGTAGTTGTAGCAGAAGTCGCAGAAGTAGTAATAGTAGTTGTAGAAGAAGTAGTAGTATAGTTGCAATAGTAGTAGTAGAAGTAGTAGAAGTAGTAGTAGATGTAGTAGTAGTAGCAGTAGCAGATGCTGGATCAGTAGCAATGACAGCATCAGCAGTAGCAGTTGTTGTTGCTGTTCTAAAAGTAGTAATAGTAGTAGCAAAAGTTGTAGTAGTAGTAGTGGCAGTAGTAGTATTGATAGTGGCTGTAATAGTAGCAGTAGTAGCATTGGTAGTAGTAGAAGTAGTACCAGCAGCAGCAACAATAGTAGTAATAGTAGTGGTAGAAGTATTAGTATTAGCAATAATATTAGCTGAAGTAGTAGTAGAATAAGTATTAGTAATAACAGTCGTAATAACAGTAGGAATAGTGGTAGTTGTAGTAGCAAATATAGTAGTACCGGTAGTAGTAGCAGCAGTAGTAGTGGCAGAAGTAGTAGTAACAGAAACAACAGTAGTTGTACCAGTAGTAGTAGTAGTAGCAGAAGTAGTAGCAATAGTACTAGTAGAAGTTGTGGTAGAAGCAGTAGTACTAGTAGCAATTGTAGTAATATTAGTAGTAGAAGCAGTAGTAGCAGCAATAGTAGTATTAGTAGAAGTAGCAGGAGTCATAGTGGTGGTAGTAGTAGCAACAACAGCAACTGTAGTATTAGTAGGAGTAGCAGTAGTAGTTGTTATAGCTAAAGCAGCTGTATTAGTAGTTGCAACAGCAGTTGTAGTAGTAGTTGTAGCTGGAGTAGCAGTATTTGCTGTAGCAGCAGTAGTAGCAGTAGTAGTAGTACTAATAGTTATAGTAGCAGTAGTAGTAGAAGTAGTAGTCGTAACTGCTGCAGCAGAAGTAGTTACAGTAGTAGTAGTTGTCATAGTAGCTTTAGTAGCTATAATAGTAGCAGTAGTAGTAGTATTGCTAGTGGTAATAGTAGTACTAGCAATAGTAATTATAGTAGAAGTTGTAGTAGTAGTAGTAGTACTAGTAATAGTAGTTGTTGTTAAAGTGGAAGTAGCAGTAGTAATAGTAGTAGTAGTAGTAGTATTAGTATTACTCGCATTAGTAGTAGTAGGAGTACTAGTAGGAATAGTAGTACTAGAAGTAGTAGGAGTTGTAGTAGCAGTACTAGAAGCCGTAGCAGTTATTGTAGAAATAGTTACAGTAGTAGTAGTTGTGGTAGCAATAGTTACAGCAGTAGCAGTAGTAGTAGAAGCAATTGTTGTAGTAATAGTAGTTGTAGTAGCAATAACCAAAGGAGCAATAGTAGCAGTACTAGAAGCAATATTTGTAGGAGTAGGAGTAGCAGAAGTATTATTTCTAGTTGTGGTAGTAGTAGAAGTAGTAGCATTAGTAGTAGTAGTAGTAGTTATAGCAGTAGGAGCAGTAGTACTGGTAGTAGTAGTGGTAGCCTTAGTAGTAATGGTAGTAGTAGTAGTATTAGTAGTCATTGTAGTAGTAGTAGTTGTTGTAGTTGTAGTAGTAGTAGTAGTACTAATAGTAGTAGTAGTAATAGCCTCAGTAGTAGTAGTAGTAATAGTGGTAGTTGTACAAGTAATAGTAGTTACAGTAGAAGTAGTAGTACAAGAAGTAGCAGCAACAATGGTAGCAATAGTAGTAGCAGCAGCAGCAGCAGTAGTAGCAGCAGCAACAGCATCAGTAGTAGTAGTCCTACTTGTAGTAGAAGTAATAGTTGTTTTTATTGTTGTAGCAGTAGTAATTGTAGCAGTTGTAGTCAAAGTAGTAGTAGTACCAATAATATTAGTACTAGTAGTAGTAGCAGAATTAGTAATTGAAGTTATAGGAGGAGTAGAAGTTGCAATAGTAGGAGAAGTAGTAGTAGTAGTAGTAGAAGTCGTCGTAGTAATAGTAGGAATAGCAGCGGCAGCAGTAGCAGTGGTATTAGTAGTATTAGTAGTACTAGTAGTAGTTGTTGTTGTTGTTGTCACTGTAGTAGTAGTTGTTGTTGTGTTAGTAGCAACTGTAGTTGTAGTACTAGAACTAGTAGTAGTAGTAATAGTCGAAGTATTTGTAGCAATAGTTGAAGTAGTAGCAGCTGGAGCAGTAGCATCAGTAGCAGTAGTAGTAGCTGAAGTATTAGTACCTGTAACAATAGTCATAGTAGCAGTGGTAGTAGGGGAAGTTTCAATAGTAGGAGAAGTAGTGGCGAAAGTAGCAGTAGTAGTTGGAGTAGTAGTAGTAGTCATAGAAGTAGTAATAGTTGTAGTAGTTCTAGTAGTAGTAGTAGTTGTGGTTGTTTTAGTAGTAGCAGTAGCAGCATTTGTTGCAGTAGTTGCAGTAGAAGTAGCAGCAGCAGTAGAAGGAGTTGTATTGGTATTAGTAATAATAATAGTTATGTTAGCAGTAGCAGTAATAGTCGTTGTTGTTGTAGTAGTAATAGTAGAAGTAATTGTAGTAGTACTAGAAGTTGTAGTGGTAGTAGTAATCATATTATTGGTACTAGAAGGAGGAATAGTAGAAGTAGTAGTAGTAGTACTTATTGTTGTAGCAGTAGTAGTAGCAGCAATTATAGTATTTGCAGCAGTTGTAATAGCAGTAGTATTAGTTGTAGGAGGAGGAGTAGAAGTGGTAGTAGCAGTAGTAGAAGTAGTAGTTGCAGCAGTAGGACTAGTAGTTGCCGTAGTGACAGTAGTAGTAGTAGTTGTTGTTGTTGTAATTGTCATAGGAGTAGTACTAGCAGGAGTAGTAGTCGTAGTAGTAGTAGTAGTATTTGTACTACTAATAGTAGTAGTAGCAGCAGCAGTTGTAGCTGAAGTAGTAGTAGTAGAAGTAGTAGTAGTAATATTAGTAGTAGTAGTAGTAGTAGTAGTAGTAGTAGTAGTAGTTATTGTTGTTGTTGTTGTTGTTGTTGTAGTAGTAGTAGTAGGAGTAGTAATACGGCCCCATTTGGTTTGGGATCAGGATCAGGATCAGCCCATTTTGGAATTATTTTCTTTCTTTTAAAATTAACATTACCTATTTTACATTGTTATTAAATTAAATTATAATAAAAAATTAAAGAATTAATCAAAATTTAAATTATTAAAGTGTTAATTTTGATAAAATGATATTAGTTTATAAAAGTGGTTTACTAGTCTTGATCCTGATCCTGATCTTGATCCCGAAGCAAATCGTGCCTAGTAGTTGTTGTTGTTGTAGTAGTAGTTGCCGTAGTAGTAGTACTAGTAGTAATAGTTGTTGTAGTAGCAGTGGTAGTAGTATTAGTAGTAGTAATAGTCGTAGGAGTAGTAGTAGTAGTCGGAGTAGTAGTAGTAGTCGTAGGCGTAGTAGTAGTATCAGTAGTAGTAATAGTAGTAGTTGCAGTAGGAGTAGTAGTAGTAGTTGTTGTAGTAGTAGTAGTATTAGTAGCAGTAATAGCATTAGTTGTTGAACTAGTAGTAGTAGTAGTAGCAGAAGTTGTACTCATTGTAGCAATAGCAGCAATAGTAGTCGTAGTACTAGTAGTAGGAGCAGTAGTAGTTGTACTACTAGTAGTAGTAGTTGGATTAGTAGTTGCAGCAGTAATAGTAGCCATAACTACAGTAGTTGTAGTAGCAGGAGTAGTAGTAGTTGTTACAGTAGCAGTTGTTGCAGCAATCGCAGTATGAGCAGATGCAGTAGTATTAGCAGCAGTAGTAGCAGTAGTAGTTGTTGCAGCAGTAGTAGCAGTAGTAGTTGTAGTAGTAGTGATAGTTGTAGCTCCTGTAGTAGTAGTAGTAGCAGAAGTAGTAGAAGTAGTAGTAATAATATTAGTAGTAGTAGTGGTAGGAGCATTAGTAGAAGTAGTAGTAGTAGTAGTTGCAGTACTAGTAGTAGTATTAGTAGTAGTTCTAGTAGAAGTAGTAGAGTAGTAGTAGGAGTAGTAATAGTAGTATTAACAATAGTATTACTAGTAGTGGTAGTAGAATTAGTAGTGTATTAGTAGGAGTATTAGAAGTGGTAGTATTGGTAGTTGTAGTTGGAGAATTTGTGGTAATTGTAGTAGTACTCGTAGTAATAGTTGTAGGTGTAGAAATAGCATTATTGTTATTAATACTAATAGTAGTAGTAGTAGTAGTAGTAGTAGTAGTAGCAATAATTATTTTAGTTGTAGGAGTAGTGGTGGTGGTAGTAGTCGTAGTAGTAGTATTAGTAGCAGTAATTGTTTTTGTTGTAGGAGTAGTAGCAATTCTAGTAGTCGTTGTTGTAGTAGTAGTGTAGTAGTTGTAGATGAAGTAGAAGTAGTAGTATCTGTAGTGGTAGTTGTTGAAGTAGCAGTTGTAGTTGTAGTAGTAGTGTAGTATTAATAGCCGTAGTAGTAGTAGTAGTAGCAGTGAAGTGGTAGTTGTAGTAGTAGGAGGAGGAGGAGTAGTAGTAGTGGTAGTGGTAGCAATAGTTGTTGCAGAAGTCATCATTGGCTTAGGAGCGGTTGTGGTAGTAGTGACTATAGTAGTAATGGTAGTAGTAGTTGTAGTAATAAAAGAAGTAGAAGTAGCTATGGTAGTAGAAGCCATAGTTGTTGTAGTAGTAGTACTAGCAGTAGTAGTATAATTAGTAGTTGTAGTAGCATTAGCAGTAGTAGAATTAGTGGTAGTAGTAATCATAGTAGTACTAGTAGCTTGAGTGGTAGTGGTTGTCGTGGCAGTAGTAGTAGTTGTTGTAGTTGTTGTTGTAGTAGTAGTAGTAGTAGTAGTCGTCGTCATAGTAGTAGTTGTAGTATTAGTGGTATTGCTAGCAGCAGCAGCAAGATTTATAATAGTAGTAGTAGCAGCTGTAGTAGTTGTTGTTTTGGTAGTGGTAGTAGTTATTGTAGTATAAGTTGTAATACTCATAGTAGTAGTAGTAGCAAGAGCAGTAGTAGTTGTAGTACTTGTGGTAGTAGTCATAGTAGTAGTAGCAGCAACAATAATAGTAGTAGTTGTAGTAGTGGTAGTAGTAGTATTAGTAGTAGTAGCAGTAGTACTAGTAGTATTAGTAGTTGTAGTTGTTGTTGTAACAGTAGTTGTTGTAGTCGGAGTAGTAGTAATAGTAGAATTAGTAGTATTAGTTTGACAATTTGTGGTAATAGAGTAGTAATAGGAGCTGTAGTAGTAGTAGGATTAGTAGTTGTAGTTTGACAATTTGTAGTAACAGTCTTAGTTGTATGAGTAGTAGTAGTAGTAGTTGGAGTAGTAGTAGTTGCAATAGGAGTAGTAGTAGTGGTAGTAATTGTAGTAGTAATATTAGTAGTACTAATAGTAGTAGTTGTAGGATTAATAGTTTCTCTAGTAGTAGTGGTTGTAGTTATAGTATAATACTACTAGTAGTAGTAGTCGTCACAGTAGTAGTAGAAGCAGGAGCTGTTGTTGTGGCAGTAGAAGTAATAGTAGTCGTAGTCATAGTAGTAGTAATATTTGCAGTAGCTGCAACAGCAGCAGCAGTACTACTAGTAGCAACAGCAACAGCAGTAGTAGTGGTATTAGTAGTGGTAGTAGTTGTAGTAGTAGTATTAGTAATCGCAGAAGTAGTAGTAGGAGAAGTCATAGTAGTTGTAGTAGTATTAGCGAAAGTGCCGATAGTAGTAGTAGTTGTAGTAGCAATAATAGTAGTAGTAACAGAAATAATAGTAGTAGTTGAAGCAGCTGCAGTAGTAGTAGTAGGATAAGTAGTAAGAGTAGTAATAGTAGATGTAGTAGTCGCAACAGTAGTAGTAGTCCTAGTAGTACTAGCAGTTGTTGTAGAAGCTGTAGAAGCAACAGTAGCTGCGGTAGTAGCAGTATCAGTTGTAGTACTAGTTGTAGTTCTAGTAGTAGCAGTAGTAGTAGCAGTCATAGTGGTAGTTATTGTAGTAGCAGCAACAATGGTAGTAGTAGTAGTAGCAATAGTAGTATTGGTAGTACTATTAGTAGTTGTAGTACTTGCAGCAATAGCAGTAGTAGTAGTAATAGCTGTAGTGGTGGTAGTAGTAGTAGTAGTAATAGCGGTTGTGGCTGTAGTAGTAGCTGAAGTTGTAGTAGTGTTAGTAGTAGTGGTAGTTGTAGTTGTAGTAGCAGTAGCCATAGTAGCTCTAGTATTAGTTTTAAATTTAGTAGTAGTAGATGTAGAAGCAAAAGTAGTAGTTGTACTAGAAGTAGTAGCAGTAGTTGTAGTAGTACTAGTAGTAGTAGTAGCCTCAGTAGTAGTAGTAGTAGTGGTTCTAACCATAGTAGTAGTAGTAGTGGAAGTAGTAGTAACAGTAATTGTAGTAGTTGTTCAAGCAGTAGTAGTAGCAGCACAAGTAGTAGTAGTAGCAGCAGTAGTAGTAGTTGTTGTTATAGTAGCATCAGAAGTAGTAGTGGTTGTATTATTGGCAGCAGCAGTAGCAGTAGTAGTAGTACTACTAGTAATAGTTGTTGTTGTAGTAGTAATAATAGTAGTAGAAGTAGTGATAGTAGTAGTAACAACAATATTGGTAGAAGTAATGGTAGTAGTAGAAGTACTGTTAGTAGTAGCAGTAGTAGTACTATTAACAATTGTTGTAGGATTAGAAGTAGCAGTAGTAGCACAAATAGCAGTAGTAGAAGTAATAGTTGTAGTAGTAGCATTGTCACATGTAGTTGTAGGAGCATTAGCAGCAGTAGTAGTAGTTGTGGCAGCACCCGTTGTCGCAGTAATAGCAGTTGTAGAAGTAGTATTAGCAGTAGTAGTAATTCTAGCAGTAGTAGTTGAAGTAGCGGTAGTAGTTGTAGTGATAGAAGATGAAGTTGTAACAATAGCAGCAGTTATTATCATAGTAGAAGTATTTGAAGCATGAGTAGTAAGAGCAGCAACCATTGTAGCAATAGTAGAAATAGCAGCATTAGCAGTATTAGTAGTAGATTTAGTCGTAGTAGCATTGGTAGTAGGAGATGTTGTAGCAGTTGCGTTAGTAGTACTAGTAGTAGTAGGAGATGTAGTGGCAGTTGTAGCAGTAGTAGTAAGAGTAGTTGCAGTAGTAGAAGTAGTAGTAGTTGCAGTAGTAGTAGTAGTAGTAATAGGAGTAGTAGTTGTTGCAGTGTTAGTAGTAGTAGTAATAGGAGTAGTAGAAGTAGTAGTAGTTGCTGCAGTAGTAGCAGAAATAGCAGTAGTAGAAGTAACAATTGTAGTCGTAGCATTATCAGATGTAGTTGTAGGAGCATCAGCAGCAGTAGTAGCAGTTATGGCAACGCTCGTTGTCGCAGTAATAGTAGTTGTAGAAGTAGTTTTAGTAGTAGTAGTAGCAATAGTAGTAGTAATGTAGGAGCAATAGTTGAAGTAGCGGTAGCAGTTGTAGTAATAAAAGATGAAGTCGTAACAATAGCAGCAGTTATTATCATAGTAGAAGTATTTGAAGCATGAGTAGTAAGAGTAGCAACCGTTGTAGCAATAGTAGAAGTAGCAGCAGTAGTAATGTTAGTAGTAGAAGTAGTCGTAGTAGCATTAGCAGTAGGAGATGTTGCACTAGTTGTGTTAGTAGTACTAGTAGTAGTAGGAGATGTAGTGGCAGTTGTAGCAGTAGTAGTAAGAGTAGTTGCAGTAGTAGTAGTAGTAGTAGTTGCAGTAGTAGTAGCCTTAGTAATAGGAGTAGTAGTTGTTGCAGTGTTAGAAGCAGTAGTTGTAGTGGTAGTTGTAGTACTAGTTGTAGTAGTAGTTATAGTAGTTGTAGTAGTAGTAGTAGTTGTAGTAGTAGTAGTAGTAGTAGTAAAGTAGTAATAGTAGAATTAGTAGTAGAGGTAGTAGAATTGGTAGAGCAGTAGTAGGGGTAGTAGTAGTAGCAGTATTAGTAGTTGTAGTTGGAGAATTTGTAGTAGTTGTAGTAGTAGTTGTAATAGTCATAATAGTTTGAGTAGTAATTGTAGCATTAAGAGTAGTTGTAGTAGTCGTAGGAGAAATAGTAGTATTAGTAGTAGTAATAGTAGTAGTAGGAGTAGTAGTAGTTGTTGTAGTTGAAGGAGTTATAAGAGTAGTAGTAGTAGTATTAGTTGGAGGAGTACTTGGAGTACTAGTAGTAGTAGTAGTACTGGTAGTAGTAGTAGTAAAAGTAGTAGCAGCAGCAGTAGTAGTAGCAACAACTGTAGTAGTAGAAGTAGTCATACTAGTAATAGTAGTAGAAATTGCAGTAGTAGCAGCATTAGCAGCATAGTAAAAGAAGTAGTAATAGTAGTTGTTGTTGTTGTTCTACTTGCAGTAGTCATAATAGTAGTATTAGTAGCAGCAACAGCAGCAACAGCAGTAGTAGTAGGAGCAGCGGTAGCAGCAGCAATATTACTAGTCGTTGTATTCCTACTAGTAGTGTAGTAGTAGAAGCAATAGTAGTAGTAGTGGTGGTAGTGGTAATAGTAGCACTTGGAGTAGTAGTAGCAGTAGTAGTAGCAGTAGAAGAAGCAATAGGAGTAGCAATAAGAGTAATCATAGTAGAAGTAATAGAAGTAGTAGTAGTAGTAGTAGGAGATGTTTTTGCTACGGTAGTAGTAGCTAGAGCAGTAGGAGCAGTAGTCGTGGTAGTAGGGGTAGTATAGTAGATATAGTAGTAGTTCTTTGGTGTAGTTGTACTATTATCAAAAGTTGTAGTGGGAATAGTAGTTGTAATAGCGGAGTAGTAGTAGTTGAAGTAATAGTAGGAGCAGCAGTAGTAGTTGCAGTCATAGTAGTAGTAGTAGAAGTAATACTAGTAGCAGTATCAGGAGTTGTAGTAGTAGCAGTAGCAATATTAGTTGTCGTAGTAATAGTAGTAGTAGTATTAGCAGCAGGAATGGGTGTAGTGGTTGTCAAAGTATTTGCAATAGTAGAAGTAGCTACAGCAGTAGGAATAGTAGTATTTATAGTAGTAGTATTAGCATAGGTTATAGTAGGAAGAGTAGTTGGAGTTGGAGTTGGGAGTACGAGCAGTAGCAATTATAGTAGTAGTAGGAGTAGTAGTAGTAGCAGTAATAGCAGTACTAGTAGTTGGAGTAGTAATAGTGGTGGTAGTAGTAGTAGTAGTAGTAGTAGTAGTAGATTTAGTAGCCATAACAGTAGTAGAAGTAGTAGTAGGAGTAGCTATAGTAGTTGTACGAGTATTAGTAGTAGTAGTAAAATTAGTAGAAGTAGTTGTAGTAGTAGTAGCTATAGTAGTAGAAGTAGAAGTAATAGTAGTAGTATCAGTAGTAGTAGTAGTAGTAGTAGTATTAGTGCTAGTACTAGTAGTAGTAGTAGCAGTAGTGATAGTAGTAGCAGTACTCATAGTAGTAGTAGTAGTAGTAGTAGTAGTAGAAGTAGTAGTAGTTGTAGTAGTAGTAGTAGTAGTAATAGTAATAGTAGTAGTAGTGGTAATTATAGTAGAAGTAGTAGTGATCGTGGTAGTGCTAGTAATTCTAGTAGTATTAGTAGTAGCAGTAGTAGCAGCATTTGTAATAGTGGTCGTAGTATTAGTTGTAGTAGTAGTAGTGGTAGTAGCCGTAATAGTAGGAGTAGCAGTAGAAGTAGTAGTAGTTGCAGTAGTGATAGAAATTGCAGTAGTCGTAGGAGTAGCAACATCAGCAGTAGCAGCAATACCATTAGTAGTAGGAGTAGTAGGAGAAGTAGTAGCAGCAATAGTAGTTGGAGTATTAGTAGCAGTAGAAGGAGTAGTAATAGTAGTAGTAGTAGTAGTAGTGGTAGTAGTAGTTGTCAAAGTAATAATTGTAGTATTTGCATTAATAGTAGTTGTAGGCGTAGTAGTATTAGTAGTAGTAATTGTGGTAGTTGCAGTAGTGGTAGTAGTAATAGTAGTAGTGGTAGTAGTAGTAGTAGTAGTAGTAGTAGTAGAAGAAGACGAAGAAGTAGAAGTAGTAGTAGAAGTAGTAGTAGTACTAGTACTAGTAGTAGTGGTAGTATTAGTAATAGTAGTAGTAATACTAGTAGTAGCAGTAGTCGGTAATAGTAGTAATACTAGTAGTAGTAGTAGTAGTAGTAGTAGCAGCAGCAGCAGCAGTAGTAGTAGGAGTAGTAGTAGTAGTAGTAGTAGGAGGAGGAGGAGGAGGAGGAGGAGGAGGAGGAGGAGTAATAGTACTGTTGTAGTAGAAGTAGCAGCAGCACCAATAGTAGAATTAGTAGTAGCTGGAGTCGCAACAACTTTTGTTGTAGTAGCACGAGTAGTAGAAGAAATCGCAACATAAGTTGTAGTGTTGTAGCAGTAGCAGTAGCAGTAGTAATATTAGAAGTAGTTGTAGAGCAAGTAGCAGTGGTAGTAGTAGTAGAGCTTGTAGTGGTAGTTGTAGTTGAAGTGGCAATTGGAGTACTTGTAGTAGCACTACGAGTAGTAGCAGTCATAGTAGTTGGAGAAGGAACATTATTTCTTATTGTGGGAAAAAATGTTGTATTAGTTGTGGTAGTAGTGGTAGTTGTAGTTGTGGTTGAAGTAGTTGTAGCAGCAGCAATAGTAGTAGTTGTAGTAATAGTAGTGGTAGTTGTTGTAGCAGTAGTAGTAGCTCCAGTGGTAGTAGTAGTAGTAGTAGCAAAAGCAGTATTAGTTTTAGTAGTAGTTGTTGTGGAAGTAGTAGTAGCAGAAGTAGCAACATTAGTAGCTATAGTAGTAGCAGTTGTAGTGGTATTAGTAAGGGTAAGAGTTGTAGTAGCAGTAGTAGTAGTGGTAGTGGTAGTTGTAACAGTAGTAGTTGTAGTTGCGTTGCTAGTAGTTGCCGTAGTGGCAGTTGTTGCAGTAGTAGTTGTTGTAATAGTCATAGTAGTAGTAGTAGTATCAAGAGAAGTAGTAGTAGTAGTAGTTGTTGTTGTAGTAGTAGTAGTAGCAACAGCAGCAGTAGTACTTGTAGTTGCAGTAGGAGTAGTAGTAGAAATAGTAGTAGAAGTAGTAGTTTGAGTATTAGAATAGTGGTAGTAGTTGTTGTTGTTGTAATAGAAGTAGTCATAGGAATAGTAGTTGTTGTAGCTGTAGTAGTTGTTACAGTAGTAGTAGTAGTAGTAGTAGTAGTGATAGTAGAAGTAGTATATAGGAGAATTTGTAGTAATTTTAGCAGTAGTAGTGATAGTTGTAGTATTATGAATTGTAATAGTAGCAGCAGTAGTACTAGTAGCTGTCCTAGGAGAAGTGGTAGTATTGTTAGTAGTAAGAGTAGTAGCAGGTGTAGTAGTAGTTCTAGTTGGAGTAGTAGTAGTGGTGGTAGCAGTAGTAGTAGTATTAGTAGTAGTACAAGTAGTAGTTGTTGGAGTAGTAGTAATTCTTGAAGTAGTAGTTATAGTAGTGGTAGTAATAGTCACAGTGGTAGTAGTAGTCGGAGTAGTTCTTGTTGCAGTGGTAGTACTAGAATTAGTAGTAGTCATAGTAGTCATAGGAGTAGCAGTAGTGGCAGCAACAGCAACAGCAGTAGCAGTAGTAGAAGCAGCACGAGAAGTAATAGTAGTAGTAGTAGTAGCAGTAGTACTCGTAATAGTTGAAGTAGTAGTAGTAGTTGATGTTGTTGTCGCAGCAGTAGTAGTAGAAGTAATAGTAGTACCAGAAGTTGTAGTACTAGTAGTACTAGTAGTAGTAGTGCTAGGAACAATAGTAGTAGTACTAGTAGTAGTAGTAGTGGGAGCAGTAATAGGAGTAGGTGTAGTGGTAGTAGTAGTAGTAGTTCTCATAGTAGTAGTTATTGTTGTAATAGGAGTAGGAGTAGACGTAGGAGTAGCAGTAGAAGTAGTAATAGTAGCAGTAGTAATAGAAGAAGCAGTAGTTGTAGTAGTAGTGGCAACTGTAGTAGCAGTAGTAGTAATAGTAGGAGTAGTAGAAGAAGTGACAGTAGAAGTAGTAGAACTAGCAGTAGTAGTAGTAGTCCTGATAATAGAAGCATTGGTAATAATGGTACTTGTACGAGTAGTAGTAGTAATAGTAGTAATTGCAGTAGTAGCAATAATAGTAGTTGTAGGAGGAGTACTATTAGTAGTAGTAGTAGTAGTAGTAGTAGAAGGAATAAAAATAGCAGTAGTAGTAGTAGATATAGTAGCAGCATTAGTAGTAATGGTAGATGTAGTAGAACCAGCAGTAGTTGTAGTAGTTATAGTAGTGATAGTAGTAGCAGCAGCAGTAGTAGTAGCAGTAGTAGTAGTATTAGTAGTAGCAATAAAAGCAGCAGCAGCAATAGCAGGTGAAATTGTTGTAGTGGTAGTAGCGATAGTAGTAGTTGTTGTAGTAACAACGGTAGTTGTAGCAGAAGTAGTAGGAGCAGTAGCAGTAGTAGGAGAAGTAATACTAGCAGCAACAGCAGTAGTTGTAGTACTAGTAGTAGTAGTAGCAGTAGTAGCATTTGTGGCAGCAATTGTACTGGTAGTAGTAGTGGTGGTAGGAGGTGTAATAGTAGTAGTTGTAGGAGTAGTTGTACTAGCAGTAGTTGTAGTAGTAGTTCTAGTAGAATCACCGGCAGTAGCTACAATAGTTGTAGCAATAATAGTAGTATCAGAAGTAGTTGTAGTAGTAGTAGCAGTAGCAATAGTAGAAGCAGTAGTACAAATAGTAGGAGAGGTGGTTGTAGTAATAGTAGTAGTTGTTGCTATTTTAGTAGTAGCAGTTCTAGTTGTACGAGAAGTAGTGGTAGAAGTTGTTGTTGTAGTAGAAGTTGTAATACTAGAAGTAGTAGCGGTTGTAGTGGCAGTAGTAGTAGTGGTATTAGTGATAGTTGTTGTAGTAGTAGTAGTTGCGGTAGTAGCAACAGTAGTAGTAGTTGCGGTAGTAGCAACACTAGTAGTAATGCAGTAATAGTGGCAGTAATAGCTGTTGCAAGAATAGTAGTAGTAGAAGTAATAGTAATAGTAGCAATAGTTGTAGTTACTGTAGTCGCAGTAGTAGTAGTAGTTGTTGTAGCCATTGTAGTAATAGTTGAAGTGGTAGCAGTAGTAGTAGGAGTAGTACTAGCAGTAATAGTTGTGATAGAATTAATTGTTATGGCAATAGTAGCAGCAATAGCAGTAGTAGTAGCCGCAGCAGAAGTAATAGTAGTACTCTTAGTAGTTGTAGTAGTAGTAGCAATAGTAGCAAGAGTGGTGGTCGCAGTAAGAGTAACAGTAGTAGTAGTAGTTGGAGAAATACTTGTAGTAGCAGGAAAAATAGCAGCAGGAGTAGTAGTTGTAGTAGTGGGTGAAGTAGTAGCAATAGTAGCAGCAGCAGCAGTGGCAGTTGTAGTAGTAATAGTAGTAGTAACAGTAGTCGCAATTTGCAGTAGTGGAAGTAGTAGTTGTAGCAGTAGTAGTAGTTGTAGAAGCTACAGTAGTAATTATAATAGCAGTAGTAGTAGGAGTAGTGGTATTCGTACTAGTAGTTGTAGCAATAACAGTGGTCTTAGAAGTAGTAGTCGTAGCAATAGTAGTAGTAGTAGAAGTAGAAGTAGTAGTAGTAATAGTTGGGGAAGTAGTAGTTGTATTACTAGCAGTAGTAGCAGTGCAGTAGCTGCGATAGTTGTAGTAGTATTTGTAGCAGTTGCTGCAGTAGCATAGGTAGTAGTTGTAGAAGTAGTAGTAGTCATAGTAGTAGAAGTAGAAGTAGTAGTAGTTGTAGCAGCATCAGAAGCAATGATAGTAGTAGTAGTGGAAGTAGGAATTATAGTAGCAGTAGTGGTAGTCATACAAGTAGTAGTCACCGTAGCAGTAGTTGTAGACGTCGTTGTAGTACAATAGTAGTGGTAGTAGAAGAAGTAGAAGTAGTTATAGTAATAGTAGGAGAAGTTGTTGTAGTAGTTGAAGCAATTGTGGCAGTTGCCGTAGTAGCAATGGTAGCATTAGTAGTAACATTAGCGGAAGTAGAAGTAGTAGCAGTAGCAGTAGTAGCCATCGTAGTAGTAGTAATAATAATAATAGCTATGGTAGTAGTAGGAGTAGTGGTAGTAGTAGAAGCAGCAGTAGTTGTAATAGTAGTAGTCGGAATGGCAATAGCTGAAGTAGCAAGTATAACAATAGTCGCAATAGTAGTAGAACTAGTATTAACAGTAGTAGAAGAAGTAGTTGTAGCAATAGTAGTACTAGCTATAGTGTTAGTAGTAGTTGTTATAGTAGTAGTAATTGTTGTTGTTGTTCTAACAATAGTAGTAGTAGCAGGAGTAGTAGAAGTAGTCGTAGTAGCAGTAGCAGTAGTAGTAGCTGCGGTAGTAGTAGCAGTAGCAGTAGTAGTAGCTGAGCAATAGTAGTGATAGCTATAGTATTATTACTAGCAGAAGTAGTAATAGCAGTAGTCATAGTGGCTATAGTAGAAGTAGTAGTCGTAGCATTAGTAGTAGTTGTTGTAATAGTAGCAATAGTAGCTGAAGTAGTAGTAATAGCAGTAGTAGCATCGGTTGCAGGAGTTGTGGTAGGAGTAGCAATAGCAGTAGTTGCAGTAGTAGTATTTGTTGGAGAAATAGTAGAAGTAGTAGAAGCAATAGTAATAATAGCAGTAGTAGTAGTAGTAGTAGTAATAGTAGCTATAGTATTAGTAGTTATAGCTATAGTAGGAGAAGTTGCAGCAGTATCAGTAGCAGTAGTAGTCGTAGTAGTAGAAGAAGGAGGAACAAGAGCAAGAGTAGCAGTAGAAGTAGCTACAGCAGCGGCGGCGGCAGCAGTAGTTGTAGTGCCAGTCGTAGTAGTTGTTGTAGTAGTAGTAGAAGCAGCAGAAGTTGTAGCCGTAGTACTAGGAAAAATAGTAGTAGTAGTAGTAGTAGTTTAATTTTTATTATTACTATTATTATTATTAGTAGCAATAGTAGTAGTACTACTGGTAATTGTAGTAGTAGTAGTAGTAAGAGCAGTAGTAGAAGAAGCCGTAGTAGTAATAGTAGTATTAGTTGTAATTGTAGCAATTGCAGTAGTAGTAGAAGTAGTAAAAGTAGCAGTAGTGGATGTAGTAGTAGCAAATATAGTATTAGTAGTTGTAGAAGTAGGAGTAGTAGCGGTAGTAGCAGTAGCTGCGATAGCACTTGTAGTAGAAGAGGAAGAATCAGTAGTAGCAATAGCCATTATCAAAGTAGTAGCAGTAGTAGTAGCAGTAGCTATAGTTGTAGCAGAAGAAATTATCGTCGTTGTAGTAGTAGTAACGGGTGTGGTAGCAGTAATTGTCAGAGAAGTAGTTGTATTAGTGGTAGTAGTTGTAGTAGTACTATTAGTAGTAGTAGTAGTGGTAGTAGTAATAGTAATAGTAGTAGTAGCAGTAGTGGAATTAGTAGTAGTAGAAGTAGTAGTAGTAGTAGTAGTAGTAGTAGTAGTAGTAGTAGTAGTAGCAGTAGAAGCAATAACAGCAGCAACCGGAGTTGCAGTAGTAGTAGTAGCAGTTGGAGTAGTAGTAGTTGTCATAGTAATAGCAATAGTGTTTGCAGTAGTAGTAGTAGTAGCATTAGTAATAGTAGTAGTTGTAGTCAAAGTAGTAGTGTCTTAGCTGTTGTAGCTGTAGTAGCAGTAACAGCTGCAATAGTGGTAGGAGCAATTGTACAAGTAGAAATGATAGTAGTAATAGTAGTAGTAGTAATAATAGTAGAAGTAATAGTAGTAGTAATAGTAGTGGAAGCTGTAGAAGTGGAAGCAACAGTAGTAGTCGTTGTCGCTTCGGTAGTAGTAGCAGAAGTTGCAGCAACAACAGTACTAGTAGTAGTGGTAGCAATAGTAGCAGTAGTACTTGATGTAGCAATACTAGTAATAGCAGTAGTAAAATTTAAGTAGTAATAGTCGTGGTAGCGATGGTAGTAGTACTAGTGTGAGTGGTAGTAGTACTAGTGGAAGGAGTTGTAGAAGTAGTAGCAGTAGTAGTCAAAGTAGCAGTGTCTTAGCAGTAGTAGTTGTAGTAGTACTAGTGGAAGGTGTTGTAGAAGTAGTAGCAGTAGTAGTCAAAGTAGTAGTGTCTTAGCAGTAGTAGTTGTAGTAGCAGCAGTAACAATAACAGTAGTAGTACAAGTATAAATGGTAGTAGTAATAGTAGTAGTAGTAGTAGTAGTAGTAGTAGCAGCAGCAGCAGTAGTAGTAATAGTAGTAGTAGCTATAGAAATAAAAGCAGCAGCAGCAGTAGTAGTTCTCACATTGGTAGTAGCGGCAGAAGTAGCAGTAGTATCAAAAGTAGTAGTAGTAGCAATGTTAGCAATAGTAGTAGTAGTAGTAATAACAGCACTACAACTTAGGTAGTAGTAGTAGTAGTAGTAGTAGTAGTAGTAGTGGAAGGAGTTATAGTAGTAGCAGCAGCAGTAGTAGTAGTAGTAGTACTAGCAGTGGTAGTAGTTGCAGTAGTAGCAGTGGTAGTTGTTGTAGTAGCAGTAGTAGTAATAGCTCTAGAAGTAGCAACAATAGTGGTAATGGTAGTACTAGTAGTCATAGTAGCAGTAGTTGTAGCAAATGTAGTAGTAGTAGCAGTTGTAGTGCTAGTACCAACAGTAGCAGTTGTTGTAGCCGTAGCAGTAGTAGTCATGGTAGTAGCAGTAGTACCAGCAGTAGTAGTAGTAGTACTGCCTCTAGTAGTAGTAGTAGTAGTAATAGTAATAGTAGTTGTAGTAGTCCCAATAGCAGTAGTAGTAGGAGTAGTAATAATGGTAGTAGCAGCAGTGGTAGTGGTAGTAACAGTAGTAGAATTAGTAGTAGTGGTAGTAACAGTAGTAGAATTAGTAGTAGCGGTAGTAGTTGTGCGGTGGTAGCAATTGTAGTAGTCATAGTAGTATTGGCAGTTGTAGTAGTAGTAGCGGTTGTAATAGTAGTTATAGTGGTAGTGGAAGCAATAATAGTTACTTTAGTAGTAGTAGTTGTAGTAGTTGAGGTATCAAGAGTAGCAGTAATAGTAGTTGTTGTAGTAGTAGTAGTAGTAGTAGTAGTAGTAGTTGTGGTTGTAACACTAGTAGTAGTTGCAGCTGTAGCACTAGAAGGCAAAGTAGTGGAAATAGTCTTACTTGTAGTGGTCATTGGAGAAGTAGTAGTAGTACTAGTAGTAGTAGTAGTAGTAGTAGTAGCAGCAATAGTAGTAGTAGTTGCAGTAGTAGTAGCAGTAGAATTGGTAGTAGTAATAGTGGTAGTATGAGCAGCAGTAGTGGTAGTAGTAGTAGCAGTAGAAGTAGTAGTAGTAAGAGAGGTGGTAGTAGTGGCAGTAGCAGAAGTAGGAGTGATTATAGTATAGTAGTATTCGTAGTAGTAGTAGTAGTAGTAGTAGCACTTGTAGTTCTAGAAGGGGAAGTTGTGACGGTAGTAGTAGAAGTAGTGGTAGTCGGAGAAGTAGTAGTAGGTGTTGCAATAGTAGTAAAAGATGTATTAGTAGTAGTAGTAGTAGCATTAATAGTGGCAGCAACATTGGTTGTAGTACTAGCAGTAGTAGTAGAAGTAGTAGGACATGTAGTAGTAGTAGTAGGTAGTTGTAGCATTAGTAGCAGTTGTTGTTGTTGTTGCTGCCGTGGTAGTAATACTAGTAATAGTGGTGGTAGAAGTTGTAGTAATAGTAGTAATTGTAGTATAGTAGTGGCAGTAGTTGCAGTAGTTGCAGTTTAGTATTAGTAGTTTTTGCCGTGATAGTAATACTAGTAGTAGTGGTGGTAGAAGTTGTAGTTATAGCAGTAATAGTAGTATAGAAGTGGCAGTAGTTGTAGCAGTATCAGTATTAGTATTAGTAGTAGTAGTTATCATAGAACTAGTAGTAATAGCAGCAGGAGTAGCAGTAGTAGTAGTAGTAGAAGTAGTGGTAGTTATTGTTGTTGTTGTAGTTGTAGTAGTAGTAGTAGTTGTCGTAGCATTAAGAGTAGTTGCGGTGGTAGTAGCAGTAACTGTAGTAGCAGTGGTAGTAGCAACTATTGTAGTTGTACGATTTGTCATAGTAATAGCAGCTTAGTAATAGTAGTATTAGTAGTAGGGGCAGCAGCAGTATTAGTAGTAGTATAGCAGTAATAGTGGCAACAGTGGTGGTATTAGTAGTTGTAGTAGTAGTAGCAGTAGCATTAGTACTTGTAATAGTCATAGTAGTAGCAGTAGTAGTAGTAGTCGTAGCATTAGTGCGAGTACCCGTGCTTGTAGTAGTGGTAGTAGGAGTAGAAGAAGAAGTAGTAGTAGTAGTCGAGTAGTACTGGCAGTAGCAGTAGTAGAAGTAGCCGTAGAACTTGTAGCAATAGTAGTAGTAGTAGTAGCAGTAGTAATAGTCGTAGTAGTAGCAGTATACTAGTAGTAGCAGTAGTAGTAGTTTGTTGTTGTAGTTGAAATAGTTGTAGTAGTAGTAGTAGTAGTAGTAAGTAGTAGTAGTAGTAGTTAGTAGTAGTAGTAGTAGTAGTAAGTAGTAGTAGTAGCAGTAGTAGTAGAAGTAGTAGTAGTAGTAGTAGTTGTTGTTGTTGTTCTTGTTGTAGTAGCAATAGTAGTAGTATTTATTGTTATAGTAGTCGTACTAGTAGCAATAGTAGTAGAAGTAGAAGTACTAGTGGTAGAATTTGTAGTAGAAGTAGCAACAGTGGTAGTAGTTGAGGTAGTGGTAGCAACTGTAGCAGTAGTAGCAGTAGTTGTCGTAATAGTAGTTGTGGTAATACTTGTGGAAGCTACAGTAGATGTTCTACTAGTAGTAGTAGTAGTAGTAAGACTCCTACTAGTAGTATTAGTAGTAGCAGAAGTATTCTTAGTTGGAGTGGAAGTAGTTGTAGTAGCGGTATTAATAGCAGTAGTAATTGTATTGAGAGAAGTACTAGTAGTAGCAGAAGTAGTAGTAGTAGCAGAAGCAGTAGCAGTTGTAGTAGTTATTGTTGTAGCTATAGAAGTAGCAGTAATTGTAGTAGCAATAATAGCAGCAACTATAGTAGTAGTAGTAGTAACGACAACAGCAGCAGAAGTAGTGTGGTAATACTAGTAGTTGTGTTGTAGTAGCAATAGTAGTAGCAGTAGTAGGGGCAATAGCAGTAGTCGTTGTGGCTATAGTTGTAGCAGTAGTAGAAGTTGTAGTAGTAGTAGTAGCGGTAGCAGCAAGAATATTATTAGTAGCAGTTGCAGTAGAAGTAGCAGTAGTAGTAGCTTAAGCAATCGTAGTTGTAGCAGCAATATCAAAAGTAGAAGCAGCAGTTGTCGTAGCAGTAGTAGTAATAAATGGTGCAGTCAAAGTAGTAGTAGTAGCAACTGTAGTAATGGTAGCAGTGGCAGTGGCAGTATTAGTGGTAAAAGAAGCAGATGTAGTAGCAGTACTAGTAGCACTAGTAGTAGTAGTTGGAGAAGAAGTAGTAGTAGCAGTAGCAGCGGTAGTAGTTGTAATAGTTGTAGTAGTAGTGAAAGTAGTAGTAGTATTAGTAGCAGTAGTAGGAGTTAGATTAGTAGTAGTCGCTAGAGTAGCAGTAGTAGTAGAGTTAGATTAGTAGTTGTTGTGGTAGCAGTTGCAGCAGTTTTAGTAGTTGCCGTTGTAGTAATAGTAGTAGTAGTAGTAGTAGTTATACCAGCTGTAGTAGAAGTAGCAGTAGTAGTAGCAGTCGTCATAGTAGTAGTAGTAGTAGTTGAAGTAGTAGTAGTAGTAGTAGTAGTAGTAGTAGTAATAGTAGCAGGAGTAGTAGTAACAGTAGTAATAGAAGTATTAGTTTTAGTAGTGGTAAGCATAGTAGTAGAAGTAGTAGGAGTAATAGTATTAGTAGTTATAGCATTAGCATTAGTAGTGGCAGTAGAAGTAGTATTATGAGAAGTAGTACTCATAGCGGAAGTAGTAGCTGTAGCATTAGTAGTAATACTAGCAGTTGTAGGAGTAGAAGTTGTTGTTGCAGTTGTAGCAGCAGTAGCTATAATAGAAGTAGTGCTACTAGTAGTAGTAGTTATTATATGAGAAGTAGTAGTTGTTGTTGCAGTTGTTATTGTTGTAGTAGTCATTGTAGTAGTAGTAGTTGTAGTTGTAGTAGTAATAGTAGTAGTAGGAGTAGCCGTTGTAGTAGTAGGAGAAGTAGCAGAGTAGTAGTTATAGAGGTAGCAGTAGTAGACGTAGTTGTTGCATGTGTAGTAGAGTAGAAGTAGTAGGAGCAATAGCAGTAGTGGCAAAAGCAGTAGCAGCACTAGTAATAGTATTAGTAATGGTAGCCGCAGAAGAAGTAGAAGTAGTAGTAGTAGTAGCAGCAGCAGTAGTAGTTGTCCTAGTCATAGTTGGATTTTTAGTTGTAATAGTTGTAATAGCATCAGCAGCAGCAGCTGTAGTAGTAGTATCAATAGTAGTAGTAGGAGAGGTCGTAGTAGTAGTATTAGTAGCCACAAAAACAACAACGGTAGTAGTCGTAGTAGTAGCAGTTATATTAGCAGTAGCAGCAATAGTAATAGTAATACAAATAGTAGTACGAGTAGAATCAGCAACAATAGTACTAGTAGTGTTAGTAGTAGCAGTAGTAGTAGCTGTAGGATAAGTTCTAGGAGTAGTAGAAGTAGAAGCAGTAGTAGCAAGAGTATTAGTAGAAGCAGTAGTAGTAATAGTAGTCGTAGCCGTAGTAGTATTTGTAGTAGAAGTAGTAGTAGTAGTAGTAGCAACACCATTAGTGGTAGAAGTAGAAGTGGTAGTAGTAGTTGCAGTAGCATTAATAGCAACAGCAGATGCAGTAGAAGTTGTAAGAGCAGCAGTTGTATAGTAGTAGTTGTAGTAGTAGCGAAAGTCACAGCAACAGTAGATGTTGTAGCACTAGTAGTAGCAGATTCTCCGGCAATAGTTGTAGTATTTTAATTTTAGTAGCAGTAGTAGCATTAGTAGCAGTAGCTGTGGTCATAGTAGCAGCAGTGGTAGTAGTGATTGTAGTAGTAGTAGTAGTTATTGTTGCAGTAGCAAAAGTAGTAGCAATAGTAGCAATAGTAGTAGTAGTAGTAGTTATTGTTGCAATAGCAAAAGTAGTAGCAATAGTAGTAGTAGTAGTAGTAGCAGAATCAATAGTAGCAGTTGTAGTAGTAGAATTAGTAGCAATGATTGTAGTAATAGTAGCAGTTATAATAGCAGTCGTATTGCTAGTGGTAGTAGGAGTAGCAGTAGCAGTAGTTGTAGTCGTCGTAGCAATAGCAGTAGTAGTTATAATAGTAGTAGTTGTAGTAGCAGTGCTAGTAGCAGAAGTAGAATTAATAGCAAAAGAAGTAGTAGTCGTAGCAGAATTAGTAGTAGTAGTTGTTGTAGTAGCAGCAGTTGCTGCGAGTGCGATAGTATCAACTGTAGCAGTAGTTGTAGTTGTAGCAGTTGTAGCAGTAGTTGCAGTAGCGACAGTATGAGTAGCAGTAGTACGCATTGTAGTAGTAGTTGTTATTGTAGCAGTAGTCATAGTGGTGGTAGCAGTAGTAGTAACAGTAGTAGTAGCAGGAATAGTAGTAGCAATAGTAACAAAAGTAGTTATTGCAGTAGTAGTAGGAGTAGTAGTAGTAGTAGTAGCTGTAATAGTTGTAGTAGCAGCAGTATTAGCATTAGTTGTATGAATATTCGTAGTTGTAGTGATAGATGTAGTAGTAGTTATAGTAGTAGTAGCAGCAGTAGAAGTAGTAGTAATAGTTGTAGTAGTAGTAGTAGCAATAGTATTAGTTGTAGCAGTAGTAGTAGTCGCGACAGTCACAGTAGTAGGAAAAGTAGTAGTAGTTGTTGATGTGGGAAATGTAGTAGTAGTAGTTGTTGCAGTAGCAGTTGTAGTTGTAGTAGTAGTTGTAGTCATAGTTGTAGTCATAATAGTAACAGTAGCAATAGTATTAGTAGTAATAGTAGTAGTAGTCATTGTCGTAGTAATAATAGTGGTAGTAGCAGTAGTAGTAGCTGTAGTAGTAGTAATAGTCATAGTTGTAGCAGTAATAGTAGTTGTAGCAGTAGTAGTAATAGTAGTACTAGTAGTAGAAGTTGTAGTAGTAATAGCAGTAGTAGCAAAAGTTGTAGTAGTAGTTGTAGTAGTAGTTGTAGGTCTTGTATTTGCAGCAGAAATAGCAATAGAAGTAGTAGAAGCAACCACAACAGCAGTAGTAGTAGTACTAGTAGTACTTGGTATTAGTTGTTGTTGTAGTAGTAGTAGTAATAGTAGTAGTGCTGTTCATAGTGGTAGTAGTAGCAATAATAGTAGTAGTAGTAGTAGCGGTAGTAGCAGTTGTGGCAATAGTAGTGAAAGCTATAGTAGTAGTAATAGTAGTTGTAGGAGTAGAAGTAGCGGAAGTAGCAATAGTAGCTATAGCGGAAGTAGTAGTAGTAGTAGTAGTAGTAGCAGTCGAAACCATAGTCGTAGGAGTAGTAGTAGTAGTAGTAGTAGAAGTTCTAGTAGTAGTAATGGGAGCAATAGTAGTAGTAGTACCCATTGTAGCAGTAGTAGCAGTTATGAAGTAGTTTTAGTAGTAGTTGTAGTAGTAGTAGTTGTGGGAGTCACAACTGTAGTACAAGTAGCAGTAGCAGTTGTAGTAGTAGCAGCAATTGCAGTTATTATAGTTGTAGAGGAAGTAGTAGCATTAGAGGTAAGAGCAGCAGCAGTTGTAGCAAAAGTTGAAGTAATAGCAGCGGAAGCAGTAGTAGCAGTAGTAGAAGCAGTAGTAGAAGTAGTGTAGTAGTAGCAGTAGTCGTAGTAACAGTAGTAGTAGGAGAAATTGTTGTAGTAGTAATAGTAGTATTAGTAGTAGTTGGAGAAGTAGTGGCAGTGGTAGTTGTAGTTGTAGTAGCAGTAGTAGTTGTAGTAGTAGTAGTATTAGTGGTAGTAGTAGCAGCAAAGCAGCATTAGCAGAAGTAGTAGCAGTAGTAGTATTAGTAGTGGTAATAGTAATATAAGCAGTAGAGGAGGTATTAGTAATAGTAATACTTTAGTAGGAGTAGTAGCAAAAGTGGCACTATTAGAAGTTGTTGAAGCAGTAGTAGTAGTCGTCGTATTAGAAGTAATAGTAGTTGTTGTAGTAGTACTAGTGCTAGTAGTTGTAGTAGTAGTATTTTCTGTAGCAGTAGTAGTAGTCATAGTAGTAGTATTAGTCGTAGTAGTAGTAGCAGCATTAGCAACTATAGTCATAATAGTAGTTGTAGTAGTAGTAGTATTAGTAGGAGTAGTAGTAGGAGTTGTAGCAGAAGTATTAGTAGTAGCAATAATAATAGTAGTAGCCGTACTAGTACTAGTAGTAGCAGCAACTATAGTAGTAGTAGGGGAAGTTGTAGATGAAGTAGCAATAGTAGTAGTAGTAG
The DNA here is from genome assembly GCA_005019695.1 of Trichopus zeylanicus subsp. travancoricus. Lineage (NCBI taxonomy): Eukaryota > Viridiplantae > Streptophyta > Magnoliopsida > Dioscoreales > Dioscoreaceae > Trichopus > Trichopus zeylanicus. The sequence goes on from RXID01014759.1 coordinate 129,436, forward strand.
TGGTAGAAGTAGCAGTTGTAGTAGCAATAGTGCTAGTAGCTATAGTATTAAGAGCAATACTAGTAGTAGTTGTAGTAGCAGCAGCAGCAACAGCAGCAGCAGTAGTAGTAGTAGAAGTAATAGTATTTGCAGTCGAAGGAGTAGGGTAGTAGTAGTACAAGCAGTAGTAGTATTAGTAGTATTAGTCCTTTTAGCAGTAGCTGTTGTAGCAGTAGTACTAGTATTAGTTATAGAAGTGATAGTTGTTGTTGATGCAATTGTATAGTAATTATTGTAGTAGTGGAAGTGTGGTCGTAGTAGTAGTAGTAGCAGGTGTAGGCCTCGGAGTTGGAGTAGTACTAGGAATAGTAGTAGTTGTAGTAGTAGTTGTAGGAGGAGTAGTAGTAGGAGCAATAGAAGTAGTAGCCATAGTAGCATTAATAGTAGAAGTTAGTAGTAGTAGCAGTTGTAGTAATAGCAGTAATAGTTGTTGTTGTAGTAGGAGCAGTTGTTGTTGTTGTAGTAGAAGTAGTAGTTGGAGTAATTGTGGTAGTAGAACCAGTAGTAGTAGTAGTAGTAGTGGTAGTTTTAGTTGTAGTAGTAATAATCATAGTAGGAGTAGTAGTAGTTGTCGTAGTTGTCGTAGTAGTAGTAGTAGTAGTAGTAGCAGCAACAACAACAACAGTAGTAGTAGTAGTAGTAGTAGCAGTGGCAGTAGTAACAGAAGTAGCAGTAGAAGTAGCAGTTGTAGTAGTTGTAGTAGTTGTAGTAGTAGCAGTAGTAGTATTAGTAGCCGTAGCAATAGTAGTAGAAGTAGCAGTAATAGCAGTAGCAGTAGTCGTAGTATCAGTTGTAGTAGCCGAAGTAGTAGCAATAGTGGTAGGTGCAGCGGCAGCAACTTTAGTGGCAGCAGAAGTATTACTAGTTGTAGTAGCAATAGCAGTAGTAGTAGCAGCAGTGATAGTAATTGCAGTAGTTGTAGCTGTAGTAGTAGCAACAGTAGTGGTAGTTGTTGGAGAAGTAGTAGTAGTCGTCGTAGTTGTTATTGTAAGAGAAGTAGTGGTAGTAGTGGTGGTAGTACTAGTAGTAGTTGTTGTAGTAGTAGTACTAGTAGTAGAAGGATGAGTAATAGTAGTAGTAGTAGCAGTAGTGGTAGTATCGGTGGCAGTAGAGGTTGTATTAGCAGCAGAAAGAATAGTGCTAGTAGTTGTAGCTTCAACAGCAGCAGTAGAAACATTTGCTATAAAAGTAGTACTAGCAGTAGTAGTAGTAGTAGTATCGTAGTAGTGCTAGAAGCAACAACAATTGTAGTAGTAGTAGTATTAGCAGAAGTAGGAGGAGTAGTACAAGTAGTAGCAGTGGTAGTTGTAGTATTAGCTGCAGTAGCTGCAGGAGTAGTAGCGGGAATAGTAGTAGTAGTCGCAATAGTGGGATCAGCCGCTGTAGTAGCCGTAGCAGTAGCAGCTGTACTAGTAGTAGTGATAGTGCTAGCAGAAGTAGTTGTTGTTACTGTAGAAGTAGTGGTAATAAAAGTAGTAGGAGTAGTAGAAGTAGTAGCAGTAATAATAACAATAGTTGTAGGTGTAGGAGTTGTAGTAGTAGTAGCAATAGCGCTAGTAGAAGAAGCAATAGCAGTAGGAGTGTTTGTAGCTGTAGTAGTAGCTGTAGAAGGGGGTAGTAGAACTAGAAGTAGTAGTAGTTGTTGTTGTTGTAGAAGTAGTAATAGTCATAGTAACAATAGTATTAGTAGTTGTAGTAGAATAGTAGTAGTAGCAGCAGCAGAAGCAGCAGTAGTTGTAATAGAAGTATTAGTAGTTGTCATAGTAGTAGTAGCTGATGTTGTAGTATTAGTAGCTAAAGTAGGAGTAGCAGTAGCAGCAGCTACAGTAGTAGTAGTTGCTATTGGAATAGTAGTAGTACTAGTAGTAGCAGGAGTAGCAGTTGCAATTGTAATAGTAGTAGGAGTTGTTGTAATAGTAGTAGTATTAGTAGTAGTAGTTGATGTTGTAGTATTAGTAGCTAAAGTAGGAGTAGCAGTAGCAGCAGCGGCAGTAGTAGTAGTTGCTATTGGAATAGTAGTAGTACTAGTAGTAGCAGGAGTAGCAGTTGCAGTTGTAGTAGTAGTAGGAGCTGTAGTAATAGTAGTAGTAGTATTAGTAGTAGTAGTAGTAGTAGTAGTATTATTAGTAGTAATAGGAGATGGAGTCAGATTTGTAGTAGGAGTAGTAGTCATTGGAGTAGGGTAGTAGTAGTAGCAGAAGCAGTCGTAGTGGTTGTAGCAGTAGTAGTAATAGTAGCAGAAGTAATGGCAATAGTTGTAGTAGTAGTAGTAGTAGAAGTAGTATTAGTAGTAGTAGTAGTAATAGTAATAGTAGTAGAAGGAGATGGAGTCAAGAGTTGTAGTAGGAGTAGTAGTCATTAAAGTAGTGGTAGTAGTAGTAGCAGAAGAAGCTGCAGTTGCAGTAGTAGTAGCAGAAATATTCGTAGTGGTTGTAGCAGAAGTAGTGCCAATAGTAGTAGTAGTAGTAGCAGTAGTAGAAGCAGAAGCAGTAGTACTTGCAGTGGTAGTAGCAATAGTAGTAGTTGTAGTTGTTGCAATAGTATTGTCGCAGTAATAGTAGTTTTAGTAATAGAGCTAGTAGTAGTAATTGTAGGAGTAGCAGTAGTAGCACTAGTCGCTGTAGGCGTAGCAATAGTTGTAGTAGTAGCAATAGTAGCTGTAGTTGCGGTAGTAGCAGAAGTAGTTGTAGTAATACAAGTAGTAATAGCAGTAGTATAAATATTAGCACCAGTAGAAGCAATTGCAGCAGTTGTATTAGCAATAGTAGTAGTATTAGCAGTAGTATTAGTAATAGTAGTAGTAGAAGCATTAGTAGTACTACTAGTAGTTGTAGTAGTAGGAGGAGTCAGAGCTGTAGTACTAGTAGTAGTACTGAGTACTAGTAGCATTACTAGTAGTAGTACTAGTAGTTGTAGTAGTAGAAGCAGTAGTTGCAGTAGTAGCAATGGTAGTAGCAGAAGGAGTCGGAGCAGTAGTACTAGTAGTAGTTGTAGCAATAGCAACAGTGGTAGCAGTAGTAGTAGCTCTAGTTGTAGTAGTAGTGGACTAGTAGCAGTAGTAGCGGTAATAGTAGCTAGAGTAGCATGGTAGTAGTAGTAGTAGTAGTAGTCACAATATTTGCAGTCCTAGTAATAATAGTAGTAGTTGTTGTAGTCAAAGTAGGTAGCTGTAGTAGTAGCAGCAATAGCAAGAGTGGTAGTAGTAGTAATAGTTGTAAAAGTGGTAGCAATCGTACAAGTAGTAGTAGTAGTAGTGCGAGTAGTAGTAGTAGTTGAAGTATTAGAAGTAGCAGTAGTAGTATAAGTTACAACAGTAGTGCTTGTAGTAGTGGTAATAGTAGAAGTATTACTACTAGCAGTAGTAGTAGTTATAGTAGGAGTTGGAGTAGTAGTAGTAGTTGCAGCGATAGCAGTAGTAGCAGTAGTACTAATAGTCATAGTTCTAGTTGAGGTAGTAGCAGTAGTAGTAGGAGTTGAAGTACTTTAGTAGTACTAGTAGTTGAAGTGGTAATAGTAGTAGTAGTTGTGACTGTAGTGGTAATAGTAGTAGTAGTAGCAGCAATAGTAGTAGTTGCTATCATGGTAGCTACGTTAGTAGTAGCAGATGTAGTAGTAGTAGTAATAGCAGTAGCAATAGTAACAGTAATTGTTGCAATTGTAGTAGCAATAGTAGTAATAGTAGCATTAGTAGCAGTACTAGTCAAAGTGGCAGTAGGTGCATTAGTTGTTGTGGTAGTAGCTGCAGTCGCAGTAGTAGCAGTAGTAGCAAATGCTGCAACAACAACAATAGTTGTAATAGTAGTAGATGTTGTAATAGTAGTAGTAGTAGTAGCATTAGCAGTAGTAATAGTAGTAGTGGCAGTAATAGTAGGAGTAGCAGTAGAAGTAGTAGTAGTAGTAATGCTAGTAGTAGTAATACAAGCAGTAGTAGCAGTTGTAGAAGTAGTTGTACTAGTAGCAGTAGTAGTAGTAGTGGTAAAGGTAGTAGTTGTAGTATTAGTAATACTAGTTGTAGACATAGTAATAGTTATACTAGTAGTAGTACGAGCACTACTAGTAGTAGTAGTATTAGTAGAAGCAGTAGTTGTAGTAGTAGCCGTAGTAGTAGCAGTAGGAGTCAAAGAAGTAGTACTAGTAGTAGAAGTAGTAGTAGTACTAGTAGTAGTAGTAGCAAAAGTAGCAGTTGTAATAGTAGCAATAGTAGTAGTAGAAGGAGTCAGAGTAGTAGTACTAGTAGTAGTATGAGTATTAGTAGTTGCAGTAGTAGTAGTACTAGTAATAGTAGTAGCAGAAGCAGTAGTAGTTGTAGTAATAGCAGTGGTGGTAGCAGTAATAGTAGCAGTAGTAGTAGCTGTAGTAGTTGTAGTAGTGTAGTAGTAGCCGTAGTAGCAGTAATAGTCGTAGTAGCAGCACAGTTGCGGTAATAGTAGTTGTTGTAGTAGTGGCTGTAGCAGAAGTCATGATATTTGAAGTCGTAGTAGTAGTTGTTGTAGTAGTACTACTGTATTATTAACAGTAGTGCTCGTAGTAGTAGCAGTAGTAGAGGTATTAGTAGTAGTCATAGTAGCAGCTGTAGTATAAGTTGTAGTAGTAGTCTTAGTAGTAATTGTAGTAGTAGCAGTTGTTGTGTTAGTCGAAGTATTAGTAGTATCAGTTGTCCTAGTTGTCGTAGGAGTAGGAGTAGTAGTAGTTGCAGCAATAGTAGTAGCAGCAGTAGTACTAATAGGAGTAGTACTAGTAGTAGTAGTAGTAGCAGTTGTAGTAGTGTGGTAGTAGTAACAGTGGAAGTGGTAATTGTAGTAGTAGTAGTTGTCGCAGTAGTTGTAGTAGTAGCTGTAGTAGTGGCAGCCGCAGCAGTGGTTGCTATCATAGTAGCTACATTAGCAGTAGCAGAAGAAGTATTAGTAGTAGTAGCAATAGCATGTGTATTACTAATAGTGGCAATAATAGTAGCAGTAGCAGTAGTACTATTCATAATGGCAGTAGAAGCATTAGTTATAGTAGTAGTAGTTGCAGTAGCCACAATAGTAGTCACTGCAGTAGTAGAAGTAGTAGTAGTAATAGTAGTGGTAGCAATAATAGTAATAGAAGTAGTAGTGGTAGTAGTAGCAATAGTAGCAGCAATTGGAGTTGTAGCTGTAGTAGAAGTAGTTGTACTAGTAGTAGTTGCCGTAGAAGTGGTAAAAGTAGTAGCAGTAGTAATTGTAGTAGTAATAGAAGTAGCATTAGTAGCAGCAGCAGTAGTAGCAGTAGCAGTAGTAGTAGCAGAAGTAATAGAAATAGCTATAGCAGTAGTAGCAGGAGTAGTAGTAGTAGTTACAATCATAGCAGTAATAGCAGCAGCAGTAGAAATAGTAGCAGTAGTCGTTGCAGACAAAGTAGTAGTAGTAGTAGTAGTCGCAGAAGCACTAGTAGTTATAGTAGTAGTAATAGTAGTTGTAGCAGTAGTAGACGTAGCAGTAGCTTTGGTTTCTGTAGTAGTAGTAGCAGAAGTAGCAGTAGTAGTAGTACTAGTAGCGGAAGTAGTAGTAGCAATAGGAGTTGTAGTAGTTGTTGTAATAGCAGTAGTAATAATAGCCGTGGTAGAAGAAGAAGAAGAAGAAGAAGAAGAAGAAGTAGGTGTAGTAGTACTAGTAGTACTAGTAGTAGTAGTAGCAATAGTGGCAGTAATAGGAGTAATAGTAGTAATAGTAATAGTATTAGTAGGAGCAGAAGCAGCAGTAGTAGTAGTAGTAGGAGCAGAAGCAGCAACTGTAGTAGTAGTAGGAGCAGCAGCAGCAGCAGTAGTTGTAGTAGTAGTGGGAGTAGCAGTAGTAGGGGCAGGAGTAGGGATAGGAGTAGTAGTACTAGTAGCTGGAGTAGGAGTTGGACTTGAAGTAGTAGTTATAGTAGCAGTAGTAGAAGGAGTAGTAGTAGTAGTAGCATTAGTGGTAGTAGCTGTAGCAGCAGTAGTTGTAGTTGTTGCTGTAGTAGTAGTAGATGTAGTAGTAGGAGTAGAAGTAGTAGTTGGAGCAGTAGTAACAGGAGTTATGGCAGTCTTTGTAGTTGTAGGAGTAGTACTCGTAGCGGTTGTAGGTGTAGTAGTAGTAGTGGGAGTAGTAGTAGTTTTAATAGTGGTAGCAATAGCAACAATAGTAGTAATAGTATTATTAGTCGTAGTAGTAGTAGCATTTGTAGTAGTAGTAGTTGTTGTTGTTGTAGTGGCATTAGTAGCAGTAGTACGATCAGCAATAATAGTAGTTGTTGTTGAAGTGGCAATAGTAGTAGTAGTAGTAGGAGTAGGAGTAGGAGTAATTGTAGTTGTGATAGTAGTTGTTATTGTTGTGGTAGTAGTAGCAGCAACAGTAGTTTTAGGTGTAGTAGCAGCATCTACAGAAGTAGTAGTAGCAGTAGCAATATGAGTAGTAGTTGTAGAAGTAGTAGTAGTAGTAGTAGTTCTAGTGTTATAGTAGTATTAGAAGTAGTAGTCGTAGTAGTAGTAGTAATAGTAGAATTCATTGTAGTAGTTGTTGTTGTAGAATTAGTATTAGTAGTAGTAGGAGTAGTAACATTAGTTGCGACAGCAGCAACAGTAGTAGTAGTAGTAGTGGTTGTTGTAGTAGTAGAAGTTATGGTAGTAGTTGTTGTAGTAGGAGTAGTGATAATTGGAGTTGTAGCAGTAGAAGGAGTTGGAGTAGGTGTACTAGTAGCAGTAGTAGTAGTTGTAGGAGTTATGGTAGTAGAAGTACTTCCAGTAGTAGGCGGAGTAGCTGTAGTAGCAGTAGTAACAATAGAACTAGTAGAAGTAGTATTAGAAATAGTAGTAGCATTTGTAGCCGCAGTACTAGTAGCAATAGTAGCAGTTATAGTAGCGGCAGTAGTAGTAGTTACACTAGCCGTAGTAGAAGTAGTGATAGATATAGCATTAGCAGTAGTAGCAATAGTACCAGTAATACTAGTTGTGGTAGCAATTGCTGCAGTAGAAGCAGCTGCAACAGTAGTAGTAGCAGTAGTAGTTGTACTTGCATTCGAAGCTGTATTTGTGGCAGTAGAAGTAGTATTAGCCATAGTATTACTAGTTGTTGTAGTAGAAGCAGAAGTAGTGGAAGCAGATGTAGTAACTATAGCACTACTAGTAGCAATAGAAGCAGTAGAAGTAGTAGTAGTCGAATTAGAAGTAGCAGTACTAGTAGTAGTAGGAAACATTGTGGTAGTAGTTGTAGTAGCAGTTGTAGTAGAAGTATTAGTAGTAGTAGGAGATAAAGTAGGAGTAGTAATAGTTGCAGTAGTAGTAGTAGTAGTCATAGTAGCAATTGTAGTATTTGTAGCAGTAGTTGTAGTAGCAACCACAATAGTTACCGTAGTAGCAGCAGTAGTAGCAGTAGTAGCAGCAGTAGCAAATGTAGTAGCAGGAGTAGTAGTAGTTGTTGTAGCAGAAGTAGCAATAGCGGCAGCAGCAGCAGCAGCAGTAGAAGTAGCAGTAGCAGTAGGAGTCATAGTAGTAGTAATAGTAGAATTCGCAATAGTAGTACTAGGAGCAGTAGTAGTAAGTAGTAGTAGTAGTAGCAATAGCAATAGTAGTGGTAGCCGTAGTAGTAGAAGCAGAGGTGGTAGCACTAGTGCTAGTACTAGTAGTAGCTGAAGAAGTACTAACAGCAGGAATGGTGGTAGTAGGAGTAGTAGGAGGAGAAGTGGTTGTAGCGGCCGCAACAATAGTTGCAGCCACAGCATTAGCTGCTGCAGCAACAACAGTGGAAGCCGCAGCTGCAGCAGCAACAACGGGAGTAGTAGTGGAAGCAATATGAGTAGTAGTAGTAGTAGTACCAGTTGTAGCCATAGTGGTTATTGTATTAGTAGTAGTAGCAACATTAATAGCAATAAAAGTAGCAGTAGTCGCGACAATTGTAGTAGCAGAAGCAGCAGTAGCCGCGATAGTAGTAGTAGTTGTAGCAGTAGTAGTAGAAGCACTAGCAGTAGTAGTTGCAGTAGTAGTAGCACTTGTAGTAGCGGAGATAATAGCAGTAGTACTACTAATAGCAATGGCGGAGGCAGTAGTAGTAGTAGTAGCAGTGGTAGTACTAGCAATAGTAGTAGCCATAGTAGTAGTAGCAGCCACAGTTGTTGTTGTAGTAGTTGTAGTAACAGCAATAGATGTATTCGTAGTAGTAGTAGTAGTTAAAATAGTAGCAGCAGTAATAGTTATAGTCGTAGCTGCAGTAGCAACATTAGTAGTAGCTGCAGTAGCGGCATCAACAACAGTAGCAGGAGTAGTAGTACTATTTGTAGCAGTAGTAGTTATTGTTGTAGTAGTAGTAGTAGTAGTAGTAGCAGTAGTTATCGTCATATTAGTAGTAGTAGTAGAAGTAGCAGTAGTAGTACTAGTAGTAGTATCATTAGCTGTAGCAACAGAAGTAGTTGTTGTAGTAGTACTATTAGCAGCATCAGTTGTTTTAGTTGTAGTAATTGTATTAGCAATAGTTCTAGTAGTAACTATAGTACCAGCAACAATAGTAGTGTTTGTAGCAGTAGCAACAACAATAGAAGTAGTTGTAGCAAAAGCAGTAGTACTAGTAGAAGTAGCAGTGACAGTAGTACTAGTAATAGCAATAGTTGTAGTAGTGGTAGTAGTAGCATTAGTAGTAGGAGTAGTTGTAGTAGTAGTAGTAGAATTAACAACAACAACAACGACAGTAGTAGTAGTTGTCACAGCAGTAGTAGTAGTAGCAGCAGTAGCAGTAGTAGCTATAGTAGTAGAGGGAGTAGTAGTAGTGGTAGTTACTGTAGTAGTAGTATTAGGAGAAGTAATAGGAGTCATATTTCTAGTAGCAATTGCAGCAACAGTAGTAGTCGTACTAGTAGTAGTGTTAGTAGTAGTAGTAGTAATAGTAGTAGTAGTAGTAGTAGTAGTACCAGTAGTAGGACAAGTAATTGTAGTAGAAGTAGTAGTAGTAGTAGAAGTATTTGTAGAAGCAGCAGTAGTAGTTGTAGTGGTAGTATTAACAGTAGCAACAAAAGTAGTAGTTGTAGTAGTACAAGTAGTAGTAGTATGAGAAGTAGTAGTAGAAGTGGTTGAAGTATTAGCAGTTGTAGCTACAGCAACAGAAGTAGTAGTAGTTATACTAGCAGAAGTAGTAGTAGTAGTAGCAATCACAGTAGCAGTAGTAGCAGTAGTAGTGGTTGTAGTAGCTGTAGTGATAGCAGTAGTGGTTCGATCAATTATAGCAATAGTGGTAGTAATAATAGCAACGTATAAGTAGTAGCAAATGTACTAGTAGTAATAATAATAGAAGTTGTGGAAGTGGTAGCACTAGTAGTAGCACTTGTAGTAGTAGCGGAGATAATAGCAATAGTATTAGTGGTAGCAGTAGCGGAGGCAGTAGCAGTAGTAGTAGCAGTAGTATTAGTAGTAGTAGTCCAAGCAGTAGTAGTATTAGCAGTAGTAGTAGCAATGTAGAAGTTATTGTAGTAGTAGTAGGAACAAAAATTATTGTAGTGGTAGTAATAGTAGTAGTAGTAGTTGAAATAGTAGCAAAAGTAGTAGTAGTTGGAGTAGTAGCAGCAACATCAATGGTAGTGGTAGGAGTAGTAGTACTATTTCTAGTAGTCGTAGTTATTGTCGTAGTTGTTGTTGTTGTCATAGAAGTAGTAGTAGCAATAATAGTAGCTGTAACAGTGGTAGCAGTTTTAGTTGTAGCTACAGCTGTAGTTGTAGTGGAGGTAGTAGTGTAGCAGAAGTATTAGTAGAAGCCGCAGTAGTAGTTGTAGTGATAGTAGTAAAAGTAGTGTAGCAGGAGTAGCCGTAGTAGTAGTAGTTGTTGTAGTAGGAGAAGCAGTAGTAGACGTAGTATTCAAAGTAGTAGTATTAGTAGTAGTAGGAGATAAAGTAGGAGTAGTAATAGTTGCAGTAGTACTAGCCGCAGTCGTAGCAGCAATTGTAGTATTTGTAGCATTAGTTGTAGTAGCAACCACAATAGTTGCCGTAGTAGCAGCAGTAGTAGCAGTAGTAGCAGCAGTAGCAAATGTAGTAGCAGGAGTAGTAGTTGTTGTTGTAGCAGAAGTAGCAATAGCGGCGGCAGCAGCAGCAGCAGTAGAAGTAGCAGTAGCAGTAGTACCAGTAGTAGCAGTAGGTGTCATAGTAGTAGTAATAGTAGTAGTAGTAGTAGTAGTAGTAGCAATAGCAATAGTAGTGGTAGCCGTAGTAGTAGAAGCAGAAGTGGTAGCACTAGTACTAGTAGTAGTAGTAGAAGTAGTAGTCGTAGTAGCTGAAGAAGTACTAGCAGCAGGAATGGTGGTAGTAGGAGTAGTAGGAGGAGAAGTGGTTGTAGAGGCCGCAACAATAGTTGCAGCCACAGCATTAGCTGCTGCAGCAACAACAGTGGAAGCCGCAGCTGCAGCAGCAACTACAGGAGTAGTAAAGCAAGCAAGATGAGTAGTAGTAGTAGTAGTACCAGTTGTAGCCACAGTGGTAATTGTATTAGCAGTAGTAGCAACATTAATAGCAATAAAAGTAGCTGTAGTCGGGCAAATTGTAGTAGCAGAAGCAGCAGTAGCCGCGATAGTAGTAGTAGTTGTAGCAGTAGCAGTAGAAGCACTAGCAGTAGTTGTTGCAGTATTAGTAGCACTAGTGGTAGCGGAGATAATAGCAGTAGTACTACTAATAGCAATGGCGGAGGCAGTAGCAGTAGTAGTAGCAGTGGTAGTACTAGCAATAGTAGTAGCCATAGTAGTAGTAGCAGCCACAGTTGTTGTTGTGGTAGTAGTAGTAACAGCAATAGATGTATTCGTAGTAGTATTAGTAGTTAAAATAGTAGCAGCAGTACTAGTTGTAGTCGTAGCTGCAGTAGCAACATTAGTAGTAGCTGCAGTAGCGGCATCAACAACTATAGCAGGAGTAGTAGTACTATTTGTAGCAGTAGTAGTTATTGTAGTAGTAGTAGTAGTAGTAGTAGTAGTAATAGTTGTAGTTATCGTCATAATAGTAGTAGTAGTAGAAGTAGCAGTAGGAGTACTAGTAGTAGTATCATTAGCTGTAGCAACAGAAGTAGTTGTTGTAGTAGTAGTATTAGCATCATCAGTTGTTTTAGTTGTAGTAGTTGTATCAGCAATAGTTCTAGTAGTAACTATAGTACCAGCAATAATAGTAGTGTTTGTAGCAGTAGTAGAAACAATAGAAGTAGTTGTAGCAAAAGCAGTAGTACTAGTAGAAGTAGCAGTGACAGTAGTACAGTGACAGTAGTACTAGTAATAGCAATAGTTGTAGTAGTGGTAGTAGTAGCATTAGTAGTAGGAGTAGTTGTAGTAGTAGTAGTAGAATTAACAACAACAACAACGACAATAGTAGTAGTTGTCACAGCAGTAGTAGTACTAGCAACAGTAGCAGCCATAGCAGCAACAGTAGTAGCAGTAGTAGCTATAGTAGTAGTGGTAGTTACTGTAGTAGTAGTATTAGGAGAAGTAATAGGAGTCATATTACTAGTAGCAATTGCAGCAACAGTAGTAGTCGTACTAGTAGTAGTGTTAGTAGCTGTAGTAATAGTCGTAGTAGTAGTAGTAGTAGCACCAGTAGTAGGACAAGTAATTATAGTAGAAGTAGTAGTAATAGAAGTATTTGTAGAAGCAGCAGTAGTAGTTGTAGTGGTGGTATTAACAGTAGCAACAATAGTAGTAGTTGTAGTAGTACTAGTAGTAGTAGTATGAGAAGTAGTAGTAGCAGTGGTTGAAGTATTAGCAGTTGTAGCTGCAACAACAGCAGTAGTAGTAGTTGTACTAGCAGAAGTTGTATTAGTAGTAGCAATCACAGTAGCAGTAGTAGCAGTAGTAGTGGTTGTAGTAGCTGTAGTGCTAGCAGTAGTGGTAGTAATAATAGCAATGTAGAAGTAGTAGCAAATGTACTAGTAGTAATAATAGTAGAAGTTGTGGAAGTGGTAGCACTAGTAGTTGTACTTGTAGTAGTAGCGGAGATAATAGCAATAGTATTAGTGGTAGCAGTAGCGGAAGCAGTAGCAGTAGTAGTAGCAGTAGTATTAGTAGTAGTAGTCCTAGCAGTAGTAGTATTAGCAGTAGTAGTAGCAATAGTAGTAGTAGTAGTTGCCGCAGAAGTTATTGTAGTAGTAGTAGGAACAACAATTTTTGTAGTGGTAGTAGTAGTAGTAGTAGTAGTTGAAATAGTAGCAAAAGTAGTAGTAGCTGGAGTAGCAGCAGCAACATCAATGGTAGTGGTAGGAGTAGTAGTACTATTTCTAGTAGTCGTAGTTATTGTCGTAGTTGTTGTTGTTGTCATAGAAGTAGTAGTAGCAATAATAGTAGCTGTAACAGTGGTTGCAGTTTTAGTTGTAGCAACAGCAGTAGTTGTAGTGGAGGTAGTAGTGTAGCAGAAGTATTAGTAGAAGCCGCAGTTGTAGTTGTAGTGGTAGTAGTAAAAGTAGCGTAGCAGGAGTAGCCGTAGTAGTAGTAGTAGTTGTAGTAGGAGAAGCAGTACTAGAAGTAGTATTCAAAGTAGTAGTATTATTAGCTGCAGCAACAGCAATAGTAGCAGCAAACTAGTGGAAGTAGTAGTGGTGGCAGCAATGATAGTAGCCGTTGTATCAGAAGTAGTGGTAGTAGTGGTAGTAGAAGCTGAAGTAGAAGTAGTATTATTAGTCGCAGTTGTAGCAATAGTAGTAGTAGTAGTAGGAGTAGCAGTAGTAGTGGATGTAGTAGTAGTAGTTGAAGTATTAGTAGTAGTAGTAGTAGTAGTTGCAGTGGTAGTAGTAATAATAGCAACAGCAGCAGTAGTCATTGTAGTATTAGTAGCAGCAGTAGGAGAAGTAATAGTAGCAGTAGTAGAAGTAGTAGTAGTAGTAGCAGCTGCAACAATTGTAGTAGTAGTTGTAGTAATTATGGAAGTAGCAGTAGTGGCAGCAATCGTAGTAGCAGAAGTAGTGGTAGTAGAGGTTGTAGTAGTAGCAGAAGGAGTAGGAAAAATAGTTGCCGTAGTAGAAGTAATAATAGTAGCAGCTGTAGTAGTAGTAGAAATACTATTAATATTAGTAGTAGTTGTTAGAGTTGGAGTAGTAGTAGAGATAATAACAGTAGTACTAGTAGTAGCAGTAGCAGTAGGAGCTGCAGTAGTTGTAGTAGTAGTAGTAGTAATAGTAGTAGTTGTAGTGTTAGTACTAGTAGTAGTTGAAATCGTAACAATATTAGTAGCAACAGTAGTAGTAGTAGCAATTGTAGTAGCAATGGCAATAGTAGTAGTAGTAGAAGCAGTGACGACATCAATAGTAGTAGTCGTAATAGTAGTAATAGTAGTCTTAGTTGTTGTAGGAGTAGTACTAGTTGTGGCAGTCAGAGTAACAGTAATAGTAGGGGTAGTAGTAGTTATTATAGTGGTAGATGTAGCAAAAGTAGTAGGAATAGTAGTGTCAGTAGTTGTAGTAGTACTATTATTAGTAGTAGTAGTTGTTGTTGTTGCAGTGGCATTAGTAGCAGTAGTAGGATCATTAGTAGCAATAGTGGCTGTAGTTGTAGAAATTGTAGTCGTAATAGTTATTGTTGCAGTCGCAATAGTCGCATTAGTAGTACTAGGAATACGAGTAGGAGTAGTAGCAGCAGTAGCAGCAGTAGTTGTAGCAGTAGTAGTAGTAGGAGGAGGAGGAGGAGGAGGAGGAGGAGGAGAAGGGGCAGCAGTAGTAGCAGTTGTTGTTGTTGTGGTCGTGGTAGTAGCAGTGGTAATAGTAGTAGTAGAATTTACAGAAGCAACAGTAAAACTAGCAATACAAGTTGTAATTGTGGAAGTAGTAGCAGTTGTAGTAGTAATAGTAGTGTTATTTTAGTTTTAGTAGAAGCTGTAGTAGTAGTAGTAGTAGTAGTTGCGACAGTAGCAGCAGTAGTAGTAATAGTAGATTAGTAGCAGTAGTTATCGTTGTAGAAGTAGTATTAGTAGTAGTAGAAAGGGTAGTAACATTAGCCGCAACAACAGCAACAGAAGTATCAGTTGTTGTTGTTGTAGTAGTAGAAGTTATAGTAGTAGTTGTTGCAATTGGAGTAGGATAGTTGCAGTAGTAGTAGTAGAAGGACTTGGAGTAGGAGTAGTGGTTGCAGAAGTAGTACTTGTAGAAGTAGTGGTAGTAGTAATACTAGCAGTAGTAGGAGTAGTAGTAGCAGCAGTAGTAGCATAAGTAGTTGTCATCATTATAGCAGCAGCAGTAGTAGTGGCAGTAGTAGTAGTAGCAAAAGTAATAGTTATGGTAGTAGTAATTGTAGCCGCTGTAGTACAAGCAGTTGTAGTAGCAGTAGTAGTAGCAGAAGTAATAGTTGTGGTAGCAGTAGCAGTAGTCGTGGTTGCAGTTGTAGTAGCACTAGCAGTAGTGGTAGCAGAAGTAATAGCAGTAGCAGTAGTAGCAGATGCAGCAATAGTAGTAGTAGTAGTCGTAGTAATAGTAATAGTAGCAATAGAAGTTGTACTAGAAGTAGTAGCAGAAGTAGTAGTAGCAATAGTTGTCGTAGCAGTTGTAGTTGTAGTAATAATGGTGTTAATAGTTGTAGCATTAGTAACAATAATTGCAGTATTAGGAGTAGTAGTAGTTGTAGTATTAGCAGTAGCAGATGTACTAATAGTAGTAGTTGTTGTTGCAGTAGCAATAGAAGTAGTAGTAGCTGTAGTAGTGGTTGTAGCAATAGTAGTATCATTTGTAGTAGTAGTTGTAGTACTAGTAGCAATAGTAGTGGTAGTGGTAGTAGTAGTAGTACTAGTAGTAGCAATTGCGGTAGTAGTAGTACTAGTAGTAGCAGTAGTAGCAGCACTAGTAGTAGTAGTTGTTGTAGGAGTCATTGTATTAGTAGTAGCAGGAGTAGTTGCAATAGAAGTAGTAGTAGGAGTAGTAGCAGAGTAGGGGTTGGAGTACGAGTGGTAGTAGTACTAGTTGTAGTAGTTGAGTGTAGTAGCAGCAGCAGTAGTTGTAGCAGTAGTAGTTATTGTTGAAGTGGGAGGACGAGTAGTAGAGGTGGTGGTAGTAGTTATAGTAGTAGTAGGAGGAGGAGGAGTAGGAGTAGTAGGAGTAGTAGTAGTAGTATCAGTAATAGTTGTTGTAGAAGGTGGAGTAATAGTAGCAGTAGTAATAGTTATAGTAGTAGTAGTTGTAGTACCAGTAGTAGCAGTAACAGAAGTAGTAGTAGAAGTAGAAGTAGTAGCAATAGTTGAAGTTGGAGTAGTAATAGTTGTTGTAGCAGTTGTAGTAGTTATAGTAGTAGTAATCGTAGTAGTAATAGTATTAGTTGTAGTTTCTATAGTTGTAGTGTAGGAGTAGTAGTTGTAGTAAGCGTACTTATAGTAGTAGTAGTAGTAGTAGTAGTAGCACTAGTAGTAGTAGTTACAGGAGAAGTGCTAGTAGACGTAGTATTAATAGTTGTAGTAGTAGTCTTAGTAGTAGCAGTAGTAGTAGCTGTAGTAATAGTAGAAGTTGTAATTATAGTAGTAGTAATTGGTGTTGTGGTAGTACTAGTAGTAGAAGCTACAGTTGTAGTAATAGTAATTGATGGAGTAGTAGTTGCAATAGCTATTGTAGTAGTACTAGTAGTGGAAGAAGTAGTTGTAGTATTGATAGTAGTAGCTGTAGTAGTAGTAGCAGCAGTAGCTGGAGTAGTACTATGAGTGGCAATAGAAATTGTAGTCGTAGTGTTAGTAATAGTAGAAGTGGTAGCAGTAGTCAGAGTTGTAGTAGTAGTAGTGGTAGTAGCAGTAGCATTAGTAGTAGTAGTAGCAGCAGTAGGAGTAGTTGTAGTAGTAGCAGTTATAGTGGTAAATGTAGTAATTATAGTGGTTGTAGTAATAGTCATAGTAACACTAGAAGCTGGTGTAGTAAGCGGACTAGTGGTAGTAGTGGCAATAATAGTAATTGTAGTAATAGGAGTAGTAGTTGTAGTGATTGTAGTAGTAGTAGTAGTAGTAGTAATAGTGGTAATAGTTGTAATCGTAGTTGTAGCAGTAATAGTAGTAATTGTAGTAGTTGTTGTAATAGTCATACTAGTAGTAGTAATAGGAGTAGTAGCAAGAGTGGTAGTAGTAGTTGTTCTTGCAGTAATAGTAGTAGTAGCAGTAGTACTAGCTGTTGTTGTAGTAGTAGTTGTTGTTGTAGCAATACTAGTGGTAGTAATAGTACTAGTAACAGTACTTATAATATTCATAGCAGCAGTAGTTGTTGTTGTTGTACTAGTACTAGTAGTAGTAATAGGAGTAGTAGTAGTAGTAGTAGTAGTAGTACTAGTACTAGTAGTAGTTGCAGTGGAAGGAGTAGTTGTAGTTTTAGTTGTAGTAGTAGAAGTAGTTGTAGTAGTAGTTGTTGTTGTAGTAGTAGTTGTTGTAGTTGTAGTAGTAGTAGTAACAGTAGTAGTAGCATTGTTTATAGGATGAGTAGTAGTAGAACTAGGAGTTAGAGTAGGAACAATAGTAGTAATTGTTGTTATTATTGTAGTGGTAGTAATAGTAGCAGTGGTAGCAATAGCAGTAGTAGTGCTATTAGTTCTAGGAGTAGTATTAGAAGTAGATGATGTAATATTAGTAGTAGTAATAGTTGTAGACGTAGTAATTGGAGTAGCAGCATCAGGAGTAGCTATAGCTATAGTAGTAGTAGTAGAAGTAATAGTAGCAGTATTAGTAGCAATGGCAGTAGTAGTGGCAGCTGAAGTAGCCGTAGCAGTAAGAGCAGTAGTAGTAGCAGTAGTTGTAGTACCTATAGTAGTAGTAGTAGAAGTAGTTGTTGTAGCAATAGTAGTAGTTGTTGTTGTAGCAGCAACAATAGTAATAGTAGAACTAGCAACTATAGCCGTAATAGTAGTAGCATTAGTACTAGTACCAGTAGTAGTAGTAGTAGAAGTAATAGTAGTAGTCGGAGCAGTAGTAGTAGTAGTAGTGAGAGTAGTAGGTGTAGTAGTTGCAGCAGTCGCAGAAATATTAGCAGCAGTAGTAGTTGTAGTAGTGATAGAAGTAGTAGTTGTAGTAGCAGAAGTAGTAGTAGCAGTAATAGCAGAAGCAGTAGTAGCTGTATTATGAGCAATAGTAGTAGGAGTAGCAATTGTAGTAGTAGCAATTATTGTTGTAGTCGTAACCATAGTAGTTGTCACAATACCATTAGTAACACTAATTGTTGCAGCAGTATAAGTAGCAGTTGTAGTAGCAGTAATAGTAGTAGCACTGGTAATGTTAGGAATAGCAATGGTATTAATAGTGGTAGCAGTACCAGTAGTAGCAGCAATAGTAGAAGTAGCAATGGCAGTAGGAGTTGTTGAAATAGCAGTAGTTGTAGCGGTGGCAGTAGCAGTTGCAGTAATAGGAGTAGGGGTAGCAATAGCAAAAGTAGTAGAAGCAGTAGTAGTTATGAAAGTAATAGTAGTAGTAGCTGAAATAGTAGTGGTAGCAATAGTAGTTAGTGTAGTAGTAGCAACAGTAGCAGTAGTAATAGTAGAAGTAGCAGTAGCAGAAGTAGTTGAAGAAGTAGTAGTAGGAGAAGTAGTATTAGGAGTAGTTGTTGTAATAGCAATAGCAGCAGAAGTAGTAGTAGTAATAGTAGTAGTAGTAGTAGCAGTAGCAGTGTTAGTTGTAGGATTAGTAGTTGTAGTGCTTGTCGTAGTAGCAGTAGCAGTAGTTATAGTAGGAGTAGCAATAGTTGTTGTAGTAGCAGTAGTAGCAGAAGCAACAGTAGTAGTAGTTGTTGTAGCACTTGGAGTAGCGGTTGCTATTGTAGTAGTAGCAAAAGCAGTATCGGTATTTGAAGTCGTAGTAACAATCATAGCAATAGTAGTAGTAGTAGTAGTAGCAATTGTATTTATATGAAAAGTAGTAGTAGCAGAAGTTGTAGCAGCAGTAGTAGTAGAAGTTATAGTACCAGTAGCAATAGTAAGAATATTGGTAGCAGAAGTAGTATCAGTAGTAGTAACAACAACAGTAGCAGAATTAGAGGTATTTTTGCTAGTAGTATTAGTAGTAGTAGTAGCAGCAGTAGTAGTAGTAGTAGTAGGAGCAATAGTAGTAGCAGTAGTAGCCATAGTAGTAGTTGTAGTACTATTAGGAGTAGAAGTAGTAGTAGTAGTAGCAGTCGCAGTAGTAATAGTAGTAGCAGAAGTGGAAGTAACTGTATTAGTAGTAGTAGTTGTAGTAGCAGCAGCTGCAGCAGTAGTAGTAGTAGCAGTAGCATTAATATAAGTAGTTTCAGTAGTAGTAGCAATAGTATTAATAGTAACAGTAGTAGTGGAAGTTGTAGTAGCTGCAATAGTATAAGCATTGGAAGCAGTAGTCGTAGCAGTAGCAACAGTAGTAGTAGGAGTAGTACTAGTACTAGTAGTAGCAGTAGTAGTAGTGGTAGCAATTGTAGTAGTGGGAGAAGTAGTTGTAGTAGTCGTAGTATTAGCAGCAGCAATAACAGTAATAGTAGTTGTAGTAGCAGCAGCAGTAGTAGTAGCTCTAGCAGTAGCAGCAGTAAAAGTAGCAGAAGTAGTAGTCGTAGTAGTACAAGCAATAGTAGTAGTAGTAGTAGTAGTAGCAACAATAGCAACAGTAGTTGCAGTAGTAGCAGTAACAGCAGTCCTAGTAGTAGAAGTAGCAATAGCAGTAGAAGTAGTAGTAGAAGAAGAAGTATTAGTAGAAGCAGCTGTAGTAGTCGTAGTAGTAGTAGTAAGAGGAGGAGAAGCAGTAGTTGCAGTAGTAGTCGCTGCAGCAACAACAGTAGTAGTAGTAGCACTAGTAGAAGTAGTAGTTGTGGCAGCAATGATAGTAGCAGTAATAGCAGAAGTAGTGGTAGTAGTAGCTATAGTAGTAATAATAGCGGCACGAGCTATAGTTGTAGTAGTAGTAATAACAGTAGCGGTAGTAGTAATAACAGTAGCAGTAGTGGCAGTAGCAGAAGTACTAG
The DNA here is from genome assembly GCA_005019695.1 of Trichopus zeylanicus subsp. travancoricus. Taxonomy (NCBI): domain Eukaryota; kingdom Viridiplantae; phylum Streptophyta; class Magnoliopsida; order Dioscoreales; family Dioscoreaceae; genus Trichopus; species Trichopus zeylanicus. Next base: position 148,338 of record RXID01014759.1, read on the forward strand.
TGGTAATAGTAGTAGTAGCAGTAGTAGTAGCATTTGTAGTAGTAGCAGAGGTTGTAACAGTAGCAGAGGTAGTCGTAATAGTAGTAGCAGTAGTTTTACTAGCAGTAGTAGTAGCAATAGTAGTAGCAGTAGTAGATGCAGTAGTTGTAGTAGAAGCAGTAGTAATTGTCGTTGTAGCAATATTAGTAATAATAGTAGCAGTAGTAGTAGTAGTAGCAGTTTTAGTAGTTGTAGTAGTGGCGACGAGATCAGCAGTAGTAGTAGCAGTAGTACTATTTGTAGTACTCGTAGTTGTTGTTGTTGTAGTAGTAGTAGTAGTAATAGTCGTAGTAGTTCTCGTTGTAGTAGTAGTATCAATAGTAGTCAAAGTTGTAGCAATAGCAGTAGTAGTTGTAGTAGTAGTAGTTGTAGTTGCAGTAGTTGTTGTTGTTGTAGTTGTAGTAGTAGTAGTCATAGTAGTAGTTCTTGTTGTAGTAGTAGTCGTAGCAGTAGTAGTAGCAGTCGCAGTAGTAGTGGTAGCAATAGTAGTGGTAGTAGTAGTTGTAGTTGCAGTAATAGGAGTAGCAATGGTAATAGTAGGAGTAGTAGTAGGAGTAGTAACAGTAGTAACAGTAGTAGCAGCAGCAGTGATGGTGGTGGTATTAGTAGTAGTAGTAGCTATGACTGCAGTAGTAGTAGGAGCCGTAGAAGTTGTAGTTGAGGTAGTAGTCAGTGTAGTGGTTGCAATAGTAGTAGTAGTGCTCGTATTTGTGGTAGTAGCAGTTGTAGAACTATAAGTAGTAGTTGTACTAGAAGTAGCTATAGAAGTAGTTGTAGCAGTAGTAGTAGTGCTAGTAGTAGTAGTAGCAATCAAAGTAGTTGTTGCTATAGCAGCAGCATAAATAGTAGTTGTTCGAGAGGTAGTACTAATTGGTGTCATAGTAGTCGCAGTAGCAGCTGTTGTTCCAGTAGTAGATGCATTTGTTGCAATTGTAGTAGTAGAAATAGTAGTAGTTGTCGTTGTTGTTGTAATAGTGACTATAATTGTCGAAGCTATAGTAGTAGCAGCAGCAGTGGTAGTACCTATAGTAGTAGTAGTAGGAAAAGTAGCAGTAGTAGTGGTAGAAGTAGCAGTAGCGCTAGTGATAGTAGTAGTCGTATATGTAGCTACAGTAGCAGTAGTTATAGTAGTTGTAATAGCAGTAATATGAGGAGTAGTAGTAGTAGTAGTAGTAGTAGCTGTAATAGTAGTAATAGCAACAGTAGTGGTAGCAGTAGTCATAGTAGTAGCAGCTTTAATAGTAGTAGCAGTACTAGAAGTAGTAGTAGGAGTACCATTAGTAGTTGTAATAGCAAGAGATGTAGAAGTAGCAGTAGTCCCATTAGCAGTAGTATTAGTAATAGTAGTAATAGTATCAGAAGTTGTAGTAGCAGTAGCAGCAGCACCTATAGTAGTACTAGTAGCAGTGGTAGTAGTAGCAAAAGTAGTAGCAGTAGTACTAGTAGTTGTGGTTGTACAAGCAGTAGTAGTAGTTTTGGCAGTAGTAGTAGTAATAGTTGCAGTAGTAGTAGTAGTGGTAATTGTAGTGGTAGTAGTAGTTTATTAATAGTTGTATTTATAGTAGTTGTTGTAGAAGTCATAGCAATAGTAGTGGTAGTAGTGGTAGCAATAGCAGCAGTAACACTAGTAGCAATAGTTATTGTAGTAGTAGCTGTAGTAACAGCAGCAGCTGTAGTGGTAGGAGTAGCAGTGGCAATAGTAGTAGTAGAAGCAGTAGCAGTAGTAGTAGTAGCCGTAGTAGTTGCAGCAATAGATGTAGTAGTAGTAGTAGTAGCAGTAGCATTATTATTAGAAGTAGTAGTAGTAGTTGCAGAAGTAGTAAATGCAGGAGCAATAGTAATTGTAGTAGTTGTTGTAGAAAAAGCAATAGGAGGAGCAATAGTAGAAATAGAAGTAGCAGCAATAGGAATGTCAGCAGAAGTAGTAGTAGTTGTTTTTGTTGTATCTATTGCAGTAGCAATAGTAATAAATGTAGCAGGAATAGTAGTAGTAGTAATAGTCCCGGTAGCTGCAGCAATAGCAGCAACATCAGTAGTAATAGTAGTAACTGGAATAGTAGTAGTAGTAATAGTCACAGTAGTTGCAGGAATAGCAGCAGTAGCAGTAGTACTAGTTGTAGCACTAGTAGGAGTAGCCACAGTACTAGCAGTAGTAGTAGCTGTAGTAGTAGTAGTAGTGTAACTAGCAGCAGCAGTAGTGGTATTAGTAGTAGTAATAGCAACAGCAGTAGTAGTTGCAGTAGCAGCAGCAGCAGCAATAGTAGTAGTAGTAGTAGTAGTAGTTATAGTAGTAGTAGTAGTAGTAGTAGTAGTAGTATTGGCAGTAGTTGTAGCTGTAGTAGTAGTAGTAGTTGAAGTAGTAGCTGCATTAGTGGCAGTACTACTTGCAGCAGTATTAGTAATAGTAGTAGGAGCAGTAGCAATAGCAGTAGTACTTGCAGTAGTGGAAGAAGTAGTAGTAGTAGTAAAAGTAGTAGTAGTAGTTATAGTTGTAGTAGTAGTACTAGTAGCAGTAGTAGCAAAAGCTATAGTTTTATGAGAAGTAGCAGTAATAGTAGTTCTAGTTATAGCAGTAGCCGTAGTTATTATAGTAGTGGAAGTATTAGTAGTAGTAGTAGTAGGAGTAGCAGAAGTAATAGTAGCTGTAGTTGCACTAGTCGTAGAAGTAGTTGTAGTAGCAGCAGTATTCGTAGCAGCTGTGGTAGGAGGAGAAGTAGTAGTAGTAGTATTAGTAGTAGGAGCCGAAGAAGTAGTAGCAGCAGTAGTAGTAGTCGCAGAAGTAGTTGTAGTAGTAGTAGGAGTAATAATGGTGGTGGTAGTAGTAGTAGTAGTAGTAGCTATTGTTGTAGTAGTAGTAGCGGTGGTGGTGGTGTTGGTGGTAGTAGTAGTAGCAGAAGCGGTAGCAGTAGCAGCAGTAGTAGTAGCATTGGTAGTTGTCATAGTTGTTGTTGTAGTTGTTGCAATAGTAGTATAAGTAGTAGTAGTAACTGCTGTAGTTTTCATAGTAGTATAGGAGCTGCACTAGTAGTAGTAGTAGTAGTAGGAGTAGTAGGAGTAGAAATAGTGGTAGTAGTAGTGGTGGTGGTAAGAGAAGCAGCAGCAGCAGCAGAAGAAGTTGTAGTAGCAGTAGCCGTAGGAGCAGTAGTAGCATTAGGTGTAGTTATAGTAGTAGCAGTCGTAGGAGTCGCATTAGTAGTCATACTCATAGTAGTAGTAGTAGAAGCAGTAGTAAAAGTCATAGTAGTAGTACCATTAGTAGTGGTAATAGTAGTAGTAACAACAGTAATAGTAGTTGTACTGGTAGTAGTAATAGAAGTAGTAGTAGTAATAGTACTAGAAGTAACAATAGTAGTAGTAAGAGCTGAACTAGCTGTAGTATCATTAGTAGTATTAGTAGCAGTAGTGGCAGTACAAACAACAGCACTAGTAGTAGTGGTAGTAACAGCTGTAGTACTAGTAGTAGTAACAGTAGAAAAAGTAGTAGTTCTAAGAGAAGTAGTCGTAATAGTAGTTATAGTCATAGTAGTAGCAGCCATAGTACTAGTAGCAGTAGTAGTAGTAGTAGTAGTAATAGTACTAATTACAGTAGCTGTAGTTGTAGCAGTGGTATTAGTAGTCATAGGAGTGGTAGATGTAGTAGTAGAAGCACCAGTCATAGTAGTGGTAGTAGTGGTAGTAGAAATAGTAGTAATAGAATGAGTAGTAGTAGTAGAAGTAGTAGTAGTTGTAGTAGTAATTGTTGTTCTTGTTACAGGAGTAGTAGTACTAGTACTAATAGTAGTAGTAGTGGTAGTATTAGTAGTCGTATTTGTAGTAATAGCAGTTGTAGTAGCAGCTGTAGTAGTAGTAGTAGTTGTAGTAGTTGTAGTATTTGTTGCAGTAGTAGTAGTAGCAGTAGCAGAAGGAGTAGCTGTTGGAGTAGTTGCAGTTGTAGTAGTTATAGTAGGAATAGCAGCAGTAGGAGTACTAGCAATAGCAATAGTAGAAGTATAAGTAGTACTAGCAGTAATAGTACTAGGAGTAGAAGTAGTAGAAGTAGCAGTAGTAGTAGTAGTCGTAGTAGTAGTAGAAGTAGTTGTCATTGTAGTTGCACAATAGTAGTAGGTGTTGTAGTAACAACAACAGTAGTACTAGTAGTAGTAGTAGGTGAAGTAGTCACAGTAGAAGTCACACAATTGTAGTAGGAGTAGTAGTAGTACTAGTAGTAGTTGAAGTAGTAGTAGTAGTAGGTGGAGTAGTTGTAGTAGCAACAACAGAAGTAGTAGTAGTAGTAGTCATAGTAGAAGGTGCAGTAGTTGTAGTAGGAGTAGTAGTAGTTGTTGTAGTAGTAGTAGCAGCAGATGCAATGGTAGTAGGAGTAGCGGTAAGAGTAGTAGTAGTCGTAGGAGGAGGAGGAGGAGGAGGAGGAGGAGGAGGAGCGGTAGCAGCAGTAATAGTAGCAATAGTAATAACGATTTTCGAAGTAGTACTAACAGTAGTAGTAACAATACAATTTATATGAGTAGTAGTAGTAGTAGAAGTTGTAGTAGTAGAAGTTGTAGCAGTTGTAGTAGTAGAAGTAGCAGTAGTACAAATGGTAGTAGCAGAACTAGTAGCAGTAGTAGTAGTAGCAATAGTATTTATATTAGTAGTAGTAGCAAAAGCTGTAGTAGTAGAAGTAGTAACAGTAGCAGTAGTACAAATAGTAGTAGTAGAACTAGTAGTAGTATTAGTAGTAGCAATATACGTAGTAGAATTTGAAATAGTAGTTGTAGAAGCTATAGTAGCATTAGATGAAGTAGTAGGCATAGTAGTAGTTGCAGCTGTAGCAGTTGTAGCAAAAGTTACAGTAGTAGCAGTAGTAGCAGAAGTAGTGGTAGGAGTAGATTAAGTTGTAGTAGTGGAAGTAGTTGAAATAGCAATAATAGTAGTTGTTGTAGCTGTAGTACTAGTAGTAGTAGTAGCAGCAGTAAGAGTAGAAGCAGTAGGAGTAGGAGTATTAGTGGGAGTAGAAGTAGTGGTAGTAGAATTAGTGGTGGTAGTAGTAGTATTAGTAGTAGTAGTAGTAGTAGTAGTAGTAGTAGTAGTAGTAGTAGTAGTAGTAGTAGTAGTAGTAGTAGTAGTAGTAGTAGTAGTAGGTGTAGCAAAAGTAGTAGTAGTAGTGGTAATAGTAGTAGTAGTAGTAGTACTAGAAGTAGTATTACTAGTAGCTATAATAGTAGTAGTTGTTGTTAGTGTAGTAGTACTGGTAGCAGTAGTAGTCGTAGTAGAAGTGGTAGTAGTAGTAGTATTAGTTGTAGTGGGAGTAATAGTACTAGTGGCATTAGTAGTAGTAGTAGTACTAGAAGAAATAGTAGTAGTATTAGTAGTAATAGTAGTAGTCATAGGAGTAGTTGAAGTAGCAGCATTAATAGAAGTTGTTAAAGTACGAGTATTAAGAGCAGTAGTCAGAATAGTAGTAGTAATACTAGTAATAGTACTAGTAGTAGTAGCAATAGTAGTGATAGTATTAGTAGTAGCAGTAGTCATAGTAGTAGCAGTAGCAGGAGTAGTATTTGTTCTAGTAGCAGTTGTAGTAGTAGAAGTTGTAGTAGTAGTAATTGTTGTTGTTGTTGTTGTTGTTGTTGTGGTTGTTACAGTATAAGTAATAGTACTAGAGGTAGTATTAGAAGTCATAATAGTTGTTGTAGTGGTAATAGTAGCAGTAGTTGGAGTAGTTGTACGAGTGGCAATCGAAGCAGTTGCAGTAGTAGCAGTAACAGCAGAAGAAGTAGTAGTAGTAGTAGTAGTCGTAGTAGTGGTAGCAGTAGCAAAGGTACCAGTATCCTAATAGTAGTAGTTGTTGGAGTAGTAGTAGTAGTAATAGTACTAGTTATTATCGTAACAGTAGTAATAGCTGTAGTTGTAGTAGTAATAGGAGTAGTAGTTGTAACAGTAATAATAGTAGTAGTTGTAGTGTGAGGAGGAGTAATATTAGTAATAGTACTAGTAGTAGTGTAATAGTAGTTGTATTAGTAATAATAGTAATTACAGTAGTTGTTGTAGTAGTATAATAATAGTTGTAATAGTAGTAGTTGTAGTAATAGCAGCAGTAGTCGTAATAGTAGTTATTGAAGTAGTACTAGTAGTAGTAATTGGAGTAGTAGCAAAAGTAGTAGCAGTAGCAGTAGTTGTTGTTGTAGTAATCGTAGTGGTAACAGAAGTATGAGTTGTAGGAGTAGTAATAGTAAAGGTAGTAGTTGTTGTTATTGTTATTGTACTTATACTACTAGTAGTAATATGAGTAGTAGCATCAGGAGTAGTAGTAGTAGTTGTTGTTGTTGTTGTACCAATAGTGGTAGTAGTAGTACTACTAGCATTATTAGTAGTAATAGTAGTTGTAGTTGTTGTTCTTATTATTATAGTAGTACTAGTAGTACTAGTAGGAGTAGTAGTAGTTGTTGTAATAGTAGTTGCAATAGTTGTAGTAGTAGTAGTGGTAGAAGTAGTAGTCGTAGTAGTAGTTGTAGTAGCAGTAGCAGTAGTTGTAGCTAGTAGCAGTAGCAGTAGTAGTAGTCAAATTAGTAGTAGTACTAGTACAAGTACTAGTACTAGTAGTATTTGTAGTAGTGATAGTAGTACAGGTTGTAATCTTAGTAGTAGTAGAAGTAGTAGTAGTACTTGTAGTAATAGCAGTGGTAGTAGTTGTAGTAGGTGTAGTAGTAGTAGTAATTGTAGTAGTAGTAGTAGTAGTAGTAGTAGTAGTAGTACTAGTAGTAGTAGTTGCAGCTGCAGCAGCAGTTGTAATAGTAGTTGTCCTAGTTGTAGAAGTTGTAGATGTAGTAGTAGGAGTAGTAGCAATAGTTGTTGTGGCAGTAGTAGTAGGAGTCGTAGTAGTGGTAGTTGTTGTTGTAGTAGCTATAGTATTTGAAGTAGTAGTAGCAGTAGCAATTGTAATAGTAGTAGTAGTAATAGTAGTAGTAGTCATAGTTGTAGTAATAGTAATAGTAGTAGTAGCAGTAGTAGTATTAGTAATAGTAGTAGTTGTTGTAGTAGTATTAGTAGGAGCAGTAGTATTAGCAATTGGAGTAGTAATAGCATTATTAGGAATAGTAATAGTAGTAGTTGAAGTAGTGGTAGCAGTAGTTGTAGGAGGAGTAGTAGGACAAGTTAAATTATTGGCAGTGATAGTGTAGCAGTAGTCGTAGTAGTAGTAGAAGTAGAGGTAGTAGTAGTTGTTGTAGTAGTAGTTATAGTAGTAGTAGTAGTAGAGTCAGTAATAGTAGTAGTTGTAGTAGCAGTAGTGGTGGTGGTGGTAGTAGTAGTAGTGGTTATAGTAATAGTTGTAATGGTAATAGTAGTTGTAGTAGTCATTATAGAAGTAGTAACAATAGTAGAAGTTGTAGGATTATGAATTTTAGCCGGAATAAGAGTTGGAGTTGAAGTTGTAGTAGTAGAATTTGTCATTGTGGTAGTAGCAATGTTAGTCATAGTAGTAATAGTAGTAGTAGTAGTAGTAGTAGCAGTGATAGTAGTAGTAGGAGCATCTATAGTGGCAGTAATAGTAGTAGTAGTAGTAGTAGTCATAGAAGTAGAAGTTGCTGAAGTAGTAGTAGCAGTACTAGTAGTGGCAATAGTAGTTGTTGTAGTGGTAGTTGTACGAGTAATAGTTGTAGCAAAAGTAGTGATACTACTAGGAGTAGTAGTTGTAGTAGTAGTGGTAGTTGTAGTTGTTGTAGTTACGGGAGTAGTAGTAGTAGTAGCAGCAGTATTAGTAGAAGTAGCAGTAGTAGTAGTCGTAGTATTGGTAGTCGTTGCAGTAGTAATGATAGTAGTAGTAGTAGCAGTAGTAGTAGTTGGAGTGGTTGTAGGAGTAGGAGTTGGAGTAGGATTAGTAGGAGTTGTAGGTGTGATAGTAGTACTAGTAGGGATAGTAGTAGAAGCAGTAGTCGGAGAAGGAGTAGTAGTAGTAGTGGTGGTAGTTTTGGTAGTAGAAGTAGTAGTAGTAGCAGTTGCAGTAGTAGAAGTAGCTGTGTTAAGAAGTAGTAGTAGTAGCAGTTGCAGTTGTTAGAGTAGTAGAAGTAGTACTAGTAGTATTTGTAGTAGTAGTTATAGTAATAGTAGTAGCAAGAGTAGTAGTAGTAGTTGTTGTTTTCGTTGTTGTACAAGTAGTAGTTGTTTCTGTAGGAGCATTAGGAGTAGGGCCAGTAGTAGTAGCAATAGCCGCCGTAGTAGAGGCAGTAGTAGAAGTAGTAGTAGTAATAGTAGTAGTAGTTGTTGTTGTTGTTGTTGTTGTAGCAGTAGTAGCAATTGTAGTAGTTGTAGTAGTAATAGTACCATTAGTAGTAGCTGTAGCAATAGTATTAATGGTAGTGGTAGTGGCAGTGGTTGTAGTAGTAGTAGTAGCAGCAGCAGCAGCAGTAGTAGTAGTAGGAGTAGCTGTAGTTGAAGTAGTAGTAGTGGTATTTGTTCTTCTTGTAGGAGTAGTAGTAAAAGCAGCCGCAGTAGTAGTAGCTTTTGTAGTAGTTGTAGTAGTAGTAATAATAGTACTAGTAGCTATTATAGCACTAGTAGTAGATATAGTAGTAGTAGCTGTATTAACAGTTGCATTAGTAGCAAGAATACTAGTAGTAGTTTTAGTAGTAGTAGTTGTTATCATTGTAGAACAAGTGCAGTAGTAGCTATAGTTGTAGTAGTAGTAGTAGTAGCAACAGTAGTCGTAGTGCGACTAGTCGCAGTAGTAGTAGTACTTGTTGTAATAGTAGTAATAATAACAATAGAAATATTAGTAGTAGCTGTATCAGCAGCAGTAGTAGTAGCACTAGTACAAGCAGTAGTTGTTGTTGTACCAGCGGGTAGCAATAGTAACTATTGTTGTTGTTGTAGTAGTAGGAGTAGTTGTAGTAGTAGTGGTAGTAGTAGTAGTAGTTGTTGTAATAAAAATAACAGTAACCAAAGTAGTAGTAGTAGTTATTGTTGTTGTTGTTGTAATAGTTGTCGTAGCAGTCGTAGTAGTAGTAGTTGTAGCAGTCATAGTTGTAATAGCAACAATAGTAGTAGTAGTAGTAGTAACAGTCGTAGTTGTAATAGCAGTTGTTGTAGTCACGATATTACCAGTTGTAGCAGTAGTAGTTGTAGCTTTAGGAGTAGTTGTAGCAATAAGGGTACAAGTTGCAGAAGTAGTTGTAGGAGTAGTTGTAAGAGTCTTTATGGAAGTGGTAGTGGTGGTTGTAGTAGTAGTAGTTGCAGGAGTGGTTGTAGTAGTAGTTATTGTAGTAGCTATAGTAGAAGTAGCGGTAGCTGTAGTAGTAGTCGTAGCAGTAGTAGAAATTGTGGCACAAGTAGGAGTAGTTGTTGTAGTGATAATTGTAGCAATAATAGTAGTAAAAGTAGCAGCAGTAGTTGTAGTAGTATTAGTGTCAGTAATAGCTGCAGTAGTAACAGTGGCACTACTACTAGTAGTAGTAAAAGTAGCAGTAGCAGCCGCAGCTGTAGTAGTTGTAGTAGTTGTAGGAGAAGCAGTTGTAGCCGAAGTAGCAGTAGTTGCAATAGTACCAGAACTAGCGATTGTAGTATTAGTAGGTGTAGTACTAGCCGTAGTAGACTAGTAGTAGTAGTAGTGGTTGTAGTAGTAGTAGTAAGAGTAGCTGTAGTAAAAGTAGTAGTTGTAGTAGTAGATAGTAGTAATAGAAGTAGTAGTAGTAGTAATAGTTGTAGTAGTAATAGTAGTAGTTGAGTTAGAAGTAGTAGTAGTAGCAACAACAACACCTGTAGTAGTAGTAGAAGTAGTAGCAATAGCTTGAGTAGCCGTAGTAGCAGTAGTAGTAGTACTAGTCGCAGTAGTGGAAGTTGTAGTAGTATTAGTCGCAGTAGCGGCAATTGCAGTAATTGTAGTAGTTGAAGAAGTAATTGTTGCAGTAGTAGTAACAATTGTAGTAGTAATAGTGGTAGTAGTAGCAGTATTAGTAATAGTTGTAGTCACAGTAGTAGTTTTAGCAATAGCAGTGGCAGCAGCAGTAGTAGTATGAGATGCAGTAGTGGTAGCACTAGAAGCAGCAGTATTATTTGTTGTAGTAGTAGCATTAGTAGTTGTTGTAGAAATAGTAGTAGTGGTAGTGGTATTGGTTGTAGCAGTGACAACAGTTGTAGTATTAGAAGTAGCAGTAGGAGTACTAATAGTGGTATTTTTCCTTCTTGTAGAAGTAGTAGTAGTAGTAGCTGTTGTAGTAGTTATAGTAGTAGTTATAGTAGTACTAGTAGCAATAGTAATAGTAGTAGTAGTATAGTAGTAGAAATAGTACTAGTTGCAGTAGCAGTAGTTGCTATTTTTGTAGCAGTGCTAGCAATAGTAGCTATAGTTTTAGTAGTAGTAGAATAAGTAATAGTAGTAGTAGTAGTCATAGTAGTAGTAATAGTAGTAGTAGTACTAGTAGTAATAATGGTAGAAATAGTAGTAGTAGCATATTAGCACTAGCAGTAGTAGCAGTAGTACTAGTAGTTGTTGTCATTGTAGTAGCGGCAGTAATTGTAGTTATAGTTGTAGTAGTAGTAGTAGTAGTAATAGTTGTAGTAATAGTAGTAGTAGTTGTTGTTGTAGTAGTAGTAGCAACAGCATTAGTAGTAGTACTAGTAGTAGTTATAGCACTTGTAGCTATAGTATTTGCAGTACTAGTAGGAGTAGTAGTTGTTGTTGTTGTAGTAGTAGTAGTGGTAGTTGTGGTTTTCTTAGTAAAAGTAGTAGTAGTAGAAATAGTCATAGTAGTAGTAGTAGGAGGAGGAGGAGGAGTAGGAGTAGTAGTAGCAATAGTAGGAGTAGGTGTAGTAGTAGTAGTAACAGGAGTAGCAGTAGGAGTAGTTGCAGTAGTAGTAGTAGTAGTAGTAGTAGTAGTAGTAGTAGTAGTTCTTGTTGTTGTTGTTGTTGTAGTAATAGTCATAGTAGTAGCAGCAGCAGTTGTAATAGTAGTAGAAGTAGTAGTTGTTGTAGTAGTTGTAGTAGTAGGAGCAGTAGTATTAGCCGTTGGAGTAGTAGTAGCATTAATGGGAGTAGTAATAGTAGTAAATGGAGTATTGGTAGTAGTAGTTGTAGTAGTAGTTGGAGTATTAGTAGCAGTAATAGTAGTTGTTGTAGGAGAAGTAGTAGGACAAGTACAATTAGTTGTAGCGGTATTGTAGTAGTAATCATAGTAATAGTAGAAATAGAGGTAGTAGTAGTAGTGGAAGTGGTTGTTATAGTAGGAGTAGTAGTAGGGGTAGTAATAATAGTAGTAGTAGTAGTTGTAGTAGCAGTAGCAGCAGCAGTAGTATTAGTGGTAGTAGTAGTAGTGTTGGTGGTTGTAGTAGTAGTTGTAATGGTAGTAGTAGTAGTGGTAGTAGTAGTACTAGAAGTAGTAGTGTTTCGAAGAGTAGCAGGAGTAGGAATAGGAGTTGGAGTTGGAGTAATAATAGTTGAATTAGTCATTGTGGTAGTAGCAGTGTTATTCACAGTAGTAGTAGTAGTAGCAGCAATAGTAGTAGAAGTAGAAGTAGCAGCAGCTGCAGTGGTAGTAATAGTAGTAGTAGTAGTAGTCATAGAAGTAGAAGTTGTTGAAGTAGAAGTGGCAGTACAAGTAGTAGCAACAGTAGTTGTTGGAGGAGTAGTAGTAGTAGTACTAGTAGGAATGGCAGTTGTAGTAGTAGTTGTAGTTGTAGTAGTATTGGTAGTTGAAGTAGTAGTAGTAGTAGTAGTAGTAGTAGTAGTAGCAAAGTGCTATATTTTGAATGCAAGCGATACACCTGGTAGTAGTTGCAGTAGTAATACTAGCTAGAGTAGTAGTAGTTGTTGTTGTTGTTGGAGTAGTAGTAGCAGTACTAGTATTTGTAGTAGTAGTAATAGTAATCGTAGTAGGAGGAGTTGTTGTTATTGTTGTTGTTGTTGTTGTGCCAGTAGTTGTAGTTGTTGTAGGAGCATTAGGTGTAAGGATAGTAGTAGTAGCAGTAGCAGTCCTAATAGTAGTAGTAGTAGTAGTAGTATTAGTAGTACTAGTTGTAGTAGTTGTTGTTGTAGCAGTTGTAGTAGTTGTAGTAGTAGTAGCATTAGTAATAGCTGTAGCCGTACTATTTGTGGCAATGGCAGTGCCTGTAGCAGTAGTAGTACTAGAAGTACTAGTGGCTGTTGGTGAAGCAGTAGTAGTGGTATTTGTTCTTCGTGTAGGAGAAGTAGTAGTAGTGGTAGTAGTAGTAGTAGTAGTAGTAGTTGTTGTTGTTGTTATTGTTGTTGTTGTAGCTTTTGTAGTAGTTGTAGTAGTAGTAGTACAAGCAGCCATGTTAGTTGTAGTGGTAGCATAGTAGTAGAAATAGTAGTAGTAGCAATATCAACAGTAGCAGTAGTAGCAGTAGTACTAGTAGTAGTTTTAGTAGCAGTAGTTATTATTATTGTGCAGCTCTAGCAGTAGTAGCTATAGTTGTAGTAGTAGCAGTAACAGCAGCAGCAGTAGTAGCAGTAGTAGTAGTAGCAGTAACAGCAGCAGCAGTAGTAGCAGTAGTAGTAGTAGCACTAGTTGCAATGGGAGCAGTAGTAGTAGTAGAAATAGTAATAATAGTATAAATAGTAGTAGTAGTAGCAGTATCAGCAGTAGCAGTATCAGCAGTAGTACTAGCAGTAGTAGCGATAGTAATAGTAGTAGTAGCAGTAGTTGCAGTAGTGATTGTAGTAGTAGTTGTTGTTGTTGTTGTAAGAAAAGAAAAAATTGTTGTAGCTGTTGTATTAGTAGTAGTAGTAGTAGTAGCGAAAACAGCAGCAACAGCAGCAACAGCAGTAGTTGTTGTTGTTGTTGTCGTAGTAGTTATAGTAGTAGTAGTAGCAGTCGTAGTTGTAATAGCAGCAGCAGTAGTAGCAGTCGTAGTTGTAACAGTAGTCATAGTAGTCATGATGTTACTAGTTGTAGAAGTAGCAGTTGTAGCTTTAGCAAAATAGTAGTGGTAGTAGTAGCCGTAGTTGCACAACAAGCAATTGTGGTACAAGTTGTAGAAGTTGTTGTCGTAGTAGTTGTAGTAGTAGTCATGGTAGTGGTAGTGGAAATTTAGTAGTAGTTGTTGTTGGGGTAGAGGTAGTAGTAATTGTTGTAGTAGCTATAGCAGAAGTTGTGGTAGTTGTAGTAGCAGTTGTGGCAGTAGTAGAAATTTTGGCACAAGTAGTAATACTTATTGTAGTAGTAATTGTAGTGATACTTGTAGTAATAGGAGTAGTAGTTGTAGAAGCAACAGCAACAGTAGTAGTAGCAGCAGTAGTAGTAGTAACAGTAGCAACAGTAGTAGTAGTAGTGGTATTAGTAGTAGTAGTAGTAGTAATAGAAGTAATATTAGTAGCAGTAGCAAAGGGTCAGTAGTGGCCATAATAGTAGTAGAAGTAGTAGCACTAGTACTAGAAGTAGTAGTAGTAGAACCAATAACAGTAGTAGTAGCTATAGTAGTTGCTATAGCAGGAGCATTTGTAGAAGTAGTAGTTCTAGTAGTAGTCGAAGTAGTGATAGTAGTGGTAGGAAGAGGAGGAGGGGTAGCATTAGTAGTAGCAGAACTTGTAGGAGTAAAAGCAACAGTAGCAGTAGCGACAGCAGCAGCAGCAGCAGCAGCAGTAGTAGTAGTAGTAGTAGTAGTAGTAGTCGTAGTAGTAGTAGTCGTCGTAGTAGTAGTAGTAGTAGTAATAGTAGCAACAATAGTAGCAATAGTGGCATTAGTAGCAGTAGTAGGGGTAGTAGTATAGTACGAGTAGTAGTTGTTGTTGTTGTTGCAGTAGTAGTAGTAGTATTAGTAGTATTAGTACTATTAGTAACAGTTGTTGTTGTAGTTAGGGCTGTAGTAGCACTAGTAGGAGTAGATGTAGCAGTAGTAGTAGTAGTAGTTGGAGGAGGACGAGGAGGAGTAGTAGTAATAGTTGTAGGAGTAGTAGTCATCGTCGTAGTAGTATTGGTAGTAGCAGTAGTAGTAGTGGTGGTGGTTGTAGTAGTAGTAGTAATAGTAGCAGTAATAATAGTAGTAGTAGTAGTAGTAGTTGTTGTTGTTGTTGTTGTTGTAGTTGTAGTAGTAGTAGTATTAGTAGTACTAGTTGTAGTAGTTGTAGTAGTAGTAGTAGTAGGATTGGCATGAGTAGTAGTAGTAATAGTAGTACTAGCAGTACTAGTAGTAGTTGTAGCTGTAATAGTAGTAGTTGTTGTATTAGTAGTAGTAGTAGTGGTATTAGTAGTAGTATTGGTATTAGGAGGAGTAGTAGTAGTAGTAGTAGTAGTTGTGGTATTAGTAGGAGTAGTAGTGCAGTAGGAGTAGGAGTAGTTGTAGTTGTTGTAGTTGTTGTAGTCATAGTGTTAGTAGTAGTTGTCGTAGCAGTAGTATTAATTGTAGTTGTAATAGTAGTAGCAGTAGTTGTAGTAGCTGTACTAGTAGTACGAGTAGTAGTAGAAGTAGTAGTAGTAGTAATGCTACTAGTAGTAGTTGTTGTATAGTGGTAGTGGTATTAGTAATACTAGCAGTAGCAATTGTTGTAGTATTAACAACAATCACAACAGTTGTAGTAGTAGAAGTAGCAGTAGTAGTTTCAGTACTAGTAGGAGTAGTAGTGGTAGTTGGAACAACAGTAGGAGTAGGAGTAGTAGTAGTAGCCGGAGTAGCAGTAGTAGTAGCAGCAATAGTAGTAATAATAGTTATTGTATTAGTAGCAGTAGTAGTTGCAGAAGTAATAGGTGTAGTAGTTGTAGTAGTAGTTGTAGCAGTAATAGTAGTAGTGGTTGTAGTAGTAGTAGTAGTAATAGTAGTAGTAGTAGTAGTAATACCATAGTATTAGTAGTAGTTGTGGTAATAGTGGCAGTGGTAGAGGTAATAATTGTTGTAGGAGTATTAGTAGTAGTAGTAGTAGTATTAAGAGTGTTAGTTGTTGTTGTTGTAGTAGTAGTAGCAGCAGCAACCGTAGTAATTGTGGTAGTAGTAGTAGTAGTGGTAGTTGCTGCAGTAGTGGAAGTAGTAGTTGTAGCAGTAGTAGTGGTTGGTATACAAGCAGCAGTATTAGTAGAAGTAGTAGTAGCAGCAACGGTAGTAGTAGTAGTAGTTGAAGTAGTAGTAGTTGTAGTTTTTGTAGTAGTAGCACTAGAAGAAAAAATAGTAGTAGGAGGACTAGGAGCAGTAGTATTACTAGGTACTGTAGTAGCAATAACAGTAGCAGCAATATTAGTATTAGAGGGAGTAGTAGTTGGAGTAGTGGCAACAGCAACAGCAGAAGTCGTAGTAGTAGTTGTTGTAGCTACAGTAGTAGTGGTAGTGATAGTAGTAGTTGTAGCAGTAGTAGTAGTAGTCATTGTCGTAGTTACCGCAATAGCAGCACTAGTAGTAGTAGTAGTATTAGCAGTAGTAGTAGTTGTAGTAGTGGCAGTAGTGGTAGTAATAGTAGTAGCAGAAACAGTAATGGCATTAGTTGTAGTAGCAGTAGTAGTCATAGAAGTAGTAGAAGCTATAGTAGTTATGGTCGAAGTAGTAGCAGTAGTAGTGGCAGTAGTAGTAGTAGTAGGTGTAGTAGTTATAGTCGTAGTAGCATCAGTTGTAGAAGTAGTAGTAGCTGTAATAGCCGTAGTGATGATAGTAGTAGTAGGAGGGGGAGGAGGTGGAGTAGTAGTATTAGTGGTAGTAGTAGTATTAGTAGTAATAGTAATAGAAGTAGTAGCAGTTTAAGTAGCAGAATTAGTAGTAGTTGTAGTAGCAGAAGTAATAGTAGTAGTAGTAGCAGCAACAATATCATTTACAGTACTAGTACATGTAGCAGTAGCAGTAGTAGTATTAGTAGCTGTAGTAGTAGTTGTAGCAGTAGTAGTAGAAGCAGCCGTTGTAGTAGTAGTAGTACTATAGTTGTTATAGTGATCGTTGTAGTAGTAGCAACAGCAGTAGTACTAGTGGCAATCGTAGTAGTAGTAGTAGCTGTAGTAGTAGTTGTAGGCAAAGTAGTAGAAGTAGTAGTAATGGTGGTTGTAATGGTAGTTGGAGGAGTTGTTGTAGCAGTAGTAGCTGTAGTGGTGGTAGTGGCGGTAGTAGCAATAGAAGCTCTAGTGACAGTGGAAGTAGTAGTAGTAGTTGTTGTAAAAGTAGTAGTAGTAGTCTTAGTCATAGTAATAAAGGTAGTAGCAATAGTTGTAGTTATAGTTATAATGATGGTGGTAGTAGTAGTAGTAGTAGCCGGAGTGGTAGTGGTTGGTGAAGTATTTGTAGTTGTAGTGGTAGCAGTAGTAGTAGATATAGTAGTAGTAGTAGTAATTGTGACAAAAGCAGTAGTTGTTGTTGTTGTAGTAGGAGTAGTAAAAGCAGCAGAAATAGTAGCAGTAGTAGTAGCAGTAGAAATAGCAGCAGTAGTTGTAGTAATAGTGGAGGTAGTAGTAGCGGCAGAAGCAATAGTTGTAGTAGGAGTAGTAGTAGTAGTAGTTGTTGTTGTTGTTGTTGTAGTAGAAGTAGTAATAGTAGAGGTAGTAGCAATAGAAGGGGTAGAAGGACTTGTAGTGGCAGTAGTAGCAGTAGCTGTAGTAGTAGTTGTTCTTGTTGTTGTTGTAGTAGTAGTAGTAGTTGCAGTAGTAGCAAAGTAGGAGCAGTAGTAGTAGCAATAAAAGTAGAAATAGTAGTAGGAGTAGTAGTAGTAGTAATAGTAGTGGTGGTGGTAGTAGTAGTAGTAGTAGCAAACGTAGAGTAGCAGTAGTAGCAATAGTGGTAGTAATAGCAATAGTCATGGCAGCAGTAGTAGTAGTTGTAATAGTGGTGGTAGTAATAGAAGAAGTAGTAGTAGTTGTGGTAGCAGTAGCAATAGTTGTCGTAGTATTAGTAGTAGTTGTTGTAGTAGTAGTAGTATTAGCTGAAGTCGTAGCAGCCATATTAGTAGCAATGGGAGTAGTTGTAGTGGTACTAGTAGTTGTAGCATTAGTTGGGTTACTAGCAGTAGCAGTAATAGTAGTAGTAGTAATAGTAGTAGCAGTAGAAGGTGTTGTGGCAATTGTGGTAGTAGTAGTAGTAAAAGTAATAGCATAAGTAGTAGCCGTCGTAGTGGTACCAGTCGCAAAAGAAGTAGAAGTAGTAGTAGCTGTAGTTGTAGCTCTAGAAGTAGTGGTTGTAGTAGTAATAGCAATAGTCGTAGCAGCAATAGTGGCAAAAGTAGTAGTAGTATTAGTAGTAGTAGTAGTAGCAGTAGTAGTATAAGTTATACCAGTAGTAGCTGTTGTAACTGTACTAGCAACTGTAGTAATAGTAATAATTGTAGAAGTAGTTGTTGTAGTAATACCATTTGCAGAAGTAGTTGTTGTAGTAATACCATTTGTAGCAGCAGTAGTTGTCTTTGTTGTTGAAGTAGCTTTAATATTAGTAGTAGTAGTAGTAGTAGCTGTGGTAGTAGTAGAAGTAAAAGTCATAGTAGCAGTAGCTATAGTAGTAGTAGTTATTGTGGAAGTAGAAGCAGTAGTTGTAGTAGTAGTAGCAGTGGTAGTAGTAGGTGTAGTAGAAGCAGTAGTAGTAATAGTAGCAGCAGTAGTAGTAACAGTAGCAGTAGTAGCAGTAATAGCAATAGCAGTGTTAATAGTAGAAGTGGTAGTCGTAGTAGTATTCACAGTAGTGGTAATAGTAGAAATAGTAGTAGTACTAGTAGGAGTAATAGTAGGAGTAGTAGTAGTAGCAGTAGTTATAGTTGAAGTAGTACTTGTTGTTGGAGAAGTAATGGCGTAGTGGAACTAGTAGTAGTAGGAGGAGAAGTTTGAAGAGGTAGTTGTACCAGTAATTGTAGTAATAGTGAAAATAGTTGTAGGAGAAGTAGCAGCAGAAGTTGTTGTAGTGGCACTAACAGTAGTGGTAGTGGTAGAAGTAGGAGTTGTTATACTAGTAGTAGCAGCAATAGTAGCAATAGCAGTAGTAGTAGTGGAAGTAGCAGTTGTAGTAGTAGTAGCAATAATTGTAGTAGCAGTAGTAGTAGTAGTGATAGTACTAGCTTTAGTAGCAGCAGTAGTTGAAGGAGTGGAAGTAGTAGTCGTAGCAGTAGTAATACTACTAGTAGTAGTAGCAGCAGAAGTAGTAGTTGTAGTAGCATCAGCTATAGCCGTAGTAGTAGTAGTAGCAGAATAATAGTAGTAGCGATAGAAGTAGTAGTAGCAAAATTAGTAGTAGTAGTAGTAGTAGCAGTACTAGCAGTAGCCGTAGCAGCAACAATAGCAGTAGTGGCAATAGTAGTAGTAGTAGTAATAATAATAATAATAACAATTGAAGTAGAAGTAGCAATAATAGCAGTAGTAGTAGTGTTAGCAGTAGTAGCCATTGTAGCAGTTGTACTTGGAGTAGTAGTCGCAACAGTAGTAGTAGTAGTAGTTGTAGTGGTAGTAGCATAGTAGTAGTTATACTAATAGTAGCAGTAGTAGTAGTAGTAACGGTAGTATTAGTAGGAGTAGCAGTAGTAGTAGTAGAGGTAAAAGTAGCTGTAGAACAAATAGTAGTAAGAGAAGTGTTGAAGTATTAGTTGTAGCAGCAGCATTAGTTGCAGCAGTTGTACTAGTACTGGAAGTAGCAGTGGCAACAACAACATTAGTAGTGTAGTAATAGTAGTTGCAGCAGCAATAGTAGTAGTTTTGGATGTAGCAGTGATAGTAGTAGTAATAGTAGCAGATCTAATTGTAGTAGTAGACGTAGTAGTAATAAGTGCAGGAGTAGCAGTAGTAGTAGTCGTTCTTACAATAATCGTAGTAGTAGTAGTTCTTGTTGTTGTAGCAGCAACAACAGCAGTAGTTGTAATTGTAATAGGAGTAGTAGTAGTAGTAGTAGTAATAGTAATAGTAGTGGTGGTAGTAGTAGCAATAGAGGTAGTGATAGTATTGGCAATAGTAGTAGTAGTAGTAGAAGTAGAAATATTAGTAGCAGTAGTTGTTGTTGTAGTTGTAATGGTAGTAGCAATAGATGTAGTAGTAATAGTAATAGGAGTAGGAGTAGTAGTAGCAGTAGCAGGAGTAGTAGTAGTAGTAGGAGTAGTGGTAGAAGTAGTAGTGCTAGAAATAGTAGCAGTGGCAACAACAGCAGCAACAGCAGTAGGAGCAGTAGTTGCAGCAGTAGTAGAAACAGTAGGAGTAGTATTAGTTGCATTAGTTGTTGGAGTAATAGCAGTAGGAGTAGTAGGAGTAGTAGTAGTAGTAGTAGTAGTAGTAGTCGTTGTTGTAGTAGTAGTAGTAGTAACAACAGCAATAGTAGTAGTAGTTGTAGTAGCCAAAGTAGTAATTGTAAAAGCAGGAGCAACAACAGTAGTAGTAGTAGTAGCAGGAGTGTTAGGGGATAGCAGTAGTACTGAGAGTAGTAGTAGGAGGAGTAATAGTAATGGTAGTAGTAGTAGTAGTAACAGTAATGGTAATAGTAGTTGTAGGCATAGCAGCGACAATAGTCATCGAAATAGTAGTCGTTTCATTAGAATTGGTGGTAGTTGTAGCATTGGTAGGAGTAGAGTAGTAGTAGTATTCGTATTAATAGTAGTAGTAGCGGTATATGTTGTAGTAGCAGCAATAGCAGCAACTGTAGTAGTAATAGTTGAAATAGTAGTAGTACTAGTTGTTGTAAGACTTGTAGTAGTAAGAATATTAGTTGTAATAGTAGTAGTTATAGTAGGAGTTGTAGTAGAAATTGTACCAGCAGCAGCAGTAGTAGGCATAGTATAAGTTGTAGCAGCAGCAGTAGCAACAACAAGAGTAGGAGTAGCCATTGTAGGAGTAGTAGTTGTAGCAGTAGCAAGAGTAGGAATAGGCGTAGAAGTAGTAATTATAGTAGCAGTAGTAGTAGAAGTGACCGTAGTAGTAGTAGTAGGAGTAGGAGAAGTGACAATAGCAGTCGTAGGAATAGGAGTAGTAGTAGTAGTAGCGCAAGTTGGAGTAGGAGTAGTAGTAGTTATTCTACTACTAGTACTACTACTACTACTACAACAACAACTACTACTACTTCTCCTGCAACCACCACTATTGCGACTACTATTGCTTGTAGACGTAGACTACTGCTACTACTTCTATTACTGCTACTGCTACTGCTGCAGCTACTAGTTCCACTACTACCACTATTGCTACTATTACGGCTACTACCACTACTACTTACACTACTATTACTACTACTAGTATCACTTCCACAACTACTGCTTTTGTTGCTGCTACTACTACTGCTACTATTGCTACAGTTGTAACTTCTACTACTATTACTTCTACAATTGCTACTAACTGCTAATGCTACTACTACTATTACTACTACTACTGTTACTGCTGCTTAAATTGCAATTGTTACTACTACCACTATTACTACTACTACTAATCCTACTAATGCTTCAACTGCTAATACTGGTGCGACTACTACAAATACCACTATTAATACTACTACTCCTACCACAACAACAACAACTACTACTACATCTCCTTCTACAATTATTGTTGTTACTACTACTACTGCTACTACTACTAGTACTACTACTACCACTTATACTACTGCTACAACTGCCACTACTACTCTTGCTACTACTGTTGTTGCTACTATTATTACTACTATTATTATCGCTACTGCTATTACTTTTGATACTGCTAGCACTACTACTACTACAAATAGTGATACTACTATTATAGTTGTTACTACAACTACTACTTCTCCTACAACTACTACTTCTACGACTACTAGTTCTTGTACTACTACTACTACAACTGCTGCTATTACTACAGCAACTACTGCAGCTACTCCTACTATTACTACTAATTCAAATACTGGTGCTATTACTACAGCGGCTACAACTACTACTGCTATTACTGCTACTATTACTATGATTAGGGCTGCTACTATTGCTTCTCCTACTACTAAAACTATCACTGCTGCTACTACTACCATGCGTACAACTACTAGTATTAATGCTACTATTACGATTACTACTGCTGCGGCTGCAACTGTTGCAATGGCTACTACCACTGATTATGCAACTGCTGCAATGACTACTACTATTACTCCAACTACTAGTACTCCTAACACTCCCACTACTACAACTACTACTCCTGCGACTACTGCTATTTCTAATGCTACTACTACAACCACAGCTATTACTACTACTACTACTACTACGATGAGTACTACTACTACGACTATAGCTACTACTACTACTACTACTATGACTACAATTACTACTACTACTTTTGCTACTTCGGCTACTACTACTACTACTACTACTACTACTACTACTACTCCTCCTCCTCCTCCTCCTCCTCCTCCTACTACTACTACTACTACTAGTACTACTACGATTGTCGCTACAACAACTACTATAACTACTTTTACTACCACTACGACAACTACTACTACTATTACTACTATTACTCCTACTACTGCTACTACTATTACTGCAACTACTACAAATACTACTATTAATACTACTACTGCTTCTACTATTACTGCAACTACTACAAATACTACTAGTACTTCTACTATTACTAATAGTACTACTACTACTGTTACTGCTACTACTGCTGCTGCTACTGCACCTATTACTGTTGCGACTACTACTACTATTGCGGTTACTACTACCACTACTATTGTAGCCACTATTCCTAGTACTACTAGTACTACCACTAATAATACTACTACGATTAGTACTGCTACTACAGCACCACTTCTACTACTAATACTACTATTACCACTACACCTGCTACTGCTACTATTACTACTACTACTACTACTACAACTACTGTGTCTATTACTTCTACTCCTACTACTACTGCAGCTACTAATATTACTATTACGACTACAACTAATGCAACTATTACTACTACTAATACTGCAATTACTCCTACTACAACTACTCCTACTACTATTCCTGCTACTACTCTTGCTATGGCTACTACTATTATTACTACTACAAGTACTATCACAACTATTGCTACAACTACTACTACTACAAATCCAATTCCAACTCCGACTACTACTGGTAGTATGGCTCCTGCTACTACTATTACTACTACTACTGGTACTACTGCTTCTGCAGCTACTACTACTAGTACTAGTACTACTATTACTGCTACTACTACTAGTACTACTATTACTGCTACTATTGCTACTATTACTGCTGCTACTACTACTACTACTACGACTACTACTACCACCATCGTTGCTACTACTTCTGCTGCGACTAATGCTATTACTGCTACTAATGCTACTACTACTACCACTATCACTACTACTAATTTTGCTGCGACTAATGCTACTACTACTACTACATCTGCTACGACTAATGCTACTACTACTAGTGCTACTACAAGAACTACTACTAGAACAACTATTAGTGCTACTGCTGCTACGGCTACCACTACGACTATCACTACAATTACTACTATGACAGCTACAATAACTACTACTATTACAACTACTACTACTATTGGTGCGGCTACTACTACACAACCACTTCTACTACTATTACTACTGCTCCGACTACTTCTCCAACGACTGCATCAACTGCTACTATGACTATTGCTACTATTGCTACTACTGCTTCTACAACTACAACTATAACAACAACTACTACTACTGCTGCTGCTGCTACTACTACTTCTGCCGCTGCTAATTGTAATGTTGCTACTACTACCACTACTGCTTTTACTGCTACTTCTGTCGCTGCTACTACTACTCCTACTACTACTTTTACTGCTACTGTTACTATTACTACTGTTGCTGCCATTACTACAACCTCTACTACTACTACTAAAATAACTGCTCCTACTACTACTATTACTACTGCTACTACTACAATTTATACAACAACCACTACTAATACTACTGTTGCTGCTACTACTATAACTACGACTACAACTACTACTGCTACTACTATTGCTACTAGTACTACTAATACAACTACTACTACAACTACTTATACTACTACTGCTAGTACTATGCCTACTCCAACTCCTACGGCTTCTACCACTCCTACCACTACTGTACCCATACTCCAACTACCACTACTGCTACTATTGTTACGACAACAGCAACAATTACTACTACTACTACTTATAGTAGAACTCCAACTTCTACTATGAGTATAATTGCTACTACTACTACTCCTCCTACTACTGCTACAACAACTATTAATACTAATGCTACTACTACGACTACTCCTCCTCCTACTACAACCCCTACTCATACATTAACTCCAACTACTACTCTTACGACTACTAAATCCTACACATACTACCACTACTACTGCTTCCACTACTACTACCCATACACCAACTCCTACTTCTGCTCCTACTACTACTCCAATTCCTACACATAATGTCATTACTACTACTACTACTACTACTACTACTACTACTACTACTACTACTACTACTACTACTACTACTGCTACTACTGCAACTACCACTCCAACTCCAACTCCTACTACTATTATTGTTACTACTACAACTGCAACTACCACAACTACTACAACCACTACTACTACTACTAATAGTACTACTACTGCTGCTGCTGCTGCTACTACTACTACTACTGCTACTTCTACTACTAGTGCAATTCCTACTATTAATACTCCTAGTAGTACGAGAATGACTACTACTAATACTAAATCTACTACTAGTGCAATTCCTTCTATTAATACTCCTACTAGTACGAGAATGACTACTACTAATACTAAAACTACTACTACTACTACTACTACTACTACTAGTACTACTACTAATACTAATAGTCGTCCATCTTCTATTGCTACTACTACTACTACTTCTACTACTCCTACTAGTCCTACTACTACTACTACTCCTAGCACTCCTACAACTTCTACGACTACTACACCAACTACTACTACTACTACTTCACTCCTCCTCCTCCTCCTCCTACTACTACTAACACTGCAACTACTGCAACAATTTTGACTTCTCTTACTATGACTACTTCTCCTACTAATACTACTACTAATACTACTACTACTTGTACTTATACTACTAACCAAGACACTCCTACTCCTACTACTATTGCAACAACTACTACAGCTACTACTACTAGTACCACTATTAATATTATTACTACTACTACTTCTACTATTGCTAATACTACTACTACTACTACTACTACTACTAAGACTACTACCACATTTCTGCTAGTACAATTGCTACTACTACTACCCCTTCCACAACTGCTACTACTACTATGACTATGAATACTACTACTACTGCAGCTCCTACTACTGCTGCTATGACTACTACTATTACTGCTGCTGTTGCTGATACTACTACTACTACTATTCCTACCCCTACTCTAATAATTACTACTTCTACTACTCCTCCTACTACAACTACAACAGCTATTACAACACCTACATCAACTCCTACTACTACTACTGCCGCCACTACAACTACAACCACAACAACAACTACTACAATTTCTCTGACTTTAACTACTATTACGACTACTAATACTATTCCTACTACAATTACTACTACAATATTACTACAACAACTACTACTATACTTCTTCTATAAATACTACTACTACTACTACTGTTGTTACTACTACTACTACTACTTCTACTACTAGTGCAATTGCTACTATTAATACTCCTACTAGTACTGGAATGACTGCTACTATTACTAAAACTACTACTACTACTTCTAATACTACTACTAATACTAATAGTTGTCCATCTTCTACTGCTACTACTACTACTACTTCTACTACTCCTACTACTGCTACTACTACTACTACTCCTGGCACTCCTACAACTTCTACGACTACTACTCCAAATACTACTATTACTAATTCACTCCTCCTCCTCCTCCTCCTACTACTAATAATAATAATACTGCTACTAGTATTACAACTACTACAACTATTATGGCTACTCTTACTACTACTACTACTCCTCCTCCTCCTCCTACTACTACTACTCGTACAAACACTACTAACCCAGACACTCCTACTACTACTACTATTGCAACAATTACTACAACAACAACAACTACTACTACTACTAACCCTATTACTGTTAATACTACTACTACTACTAAGACTACTGCTACATTTCTGCTAGTACAACTGCTACTGCTACTACCCTTTCCACAATTGCTACTACTACTACAACTATGAATACTACTACTACGAGTACTTCTACTACTGCTAGTACGACCACTACTATTGTTGTTGCTCTACTACTACTACTACCACCACAACAACTACTACTCTTCCTACCCCTACTCCAATTATTACTACTTCTACTACTCCTACTACAACTACAATGGCTACTACAACACCAACTTCAACTCCTACTTCTACTACAACTCTTACTACTACTATTGCCACCACTACAACTACAACCACAACAACAACTACTACTACTTCCCTGACTTCTACTACTATGACCACTACTATGACTTCCACTACTACTATTACTACAACTACTACAACAACTTCTATTACTACAACAACAACAACAACTACTACTACTACTTCTACTAATACTATTACTACTTCTACTAATACTATTACTACTACAACAACAACAACAATTAGTACTACTACTACTGCTACTTCTACTACTAGTGCAATTGCTACAACTACTACTCCAACTACAGGCACTACTACTAACACTAGGCCTACTACTACTACTCCTACTAAAACTCCTACTCCTACACCGACTGCGACTACTACTCCTACTACTATTATTTTAGCTACTGCAACCAATACTACAACTAATCTTAATACACCTATGACTTCTGCTACTACTACACCAACGCCAACTGGGACTACTGCTGCGATTTCTACTAGCACAACCACCACCACCACTACTACTACTCCTAATACTATTCCAATTCCAACTACTACTACCACCACCACCACCACCACCACCACCACCACTACTACTACTACTACAACTATTACTACTATTGCTACTGCTCTACTTCTTTTAATCCTACTACTAGTAATAAGACTACTACTACTGCTGCTCTACTTCTATTAATCCTACTACTAGTAATAAGACTACTACTACTACTACATCTAATCCTACTATTACTAGTATTGCTGCTATTGCTACTACTACTACTACTACATCTAATACAACTGTTACTACTATTGCTGCTATTGCTGTTGCTACTACTACCACTACTACTACTACGACGACTACATCAACAACAACAACTACTACTACTACCGCTACCACTACTACTACAAATAATACTACAACTTGTACTACTACTACTCCTACTACTACAACTATAAGAACTACTAGGACAATGGCTACTACAATTCTTACTACTACTACCACTACTGAAATACTTCTTCTTCTTGTTCTACTACTACTACTACTACTACTACTACTACTACTACTACTACTACTACTACTACTACTACTACTACTACTACTACTACTATTACTCGTACTACTGCTTTTACTCCTACAAGTACTGCTACTGCTAATGCTACTCCTCCTCCTCTTCCTACCACTACTAGAACTACTACAAATCCTACTACTACTCCTACTCCAACTCCTACTCCTACCGTTACTACTACTACTACATCTACTAGTACTACTACAACAACAACTGTTACTATTACTATACTCCTACTCCTACTACTAATTCGACTACTCCAACTACTACTACAACCCGTAACACTCCTACAACTACAACAACAACAACAACTACTACTAATACTACTACCCCTACTAGTACCACTACTATGACTACTACAACTACTACTCATAACACTCCTACAACTTCAACTACTACTACCCCTACTACTACAACAACTACTACAATCTTGCTATGACTACTACTACAACTTCTACTACTACTACTACTACTACTACCATTACTACTACTACTACTATTTCTACTGCTACTGCTACTCCTACACCTACTACTACTACTATGACTACAACTCCTACTACTAATCCTACTCCAACTCCTACTGCTACTACTTCTCCGACTACTACCGCAACCTCAACTCCAACTACAGCAACCCCTACTACTATCCCTACTCTAATGCCTACCACTGCTATTGGGACTACTACTACTGCTACTACTACTACAGCAACAACAACAACTACTACTACTACTATTGCTACCACTACTACTACTACTACTACCACCACTACTTCTACTACTAGTACAATTGCTACTGCTACAATTTCTACTACACATGGTACAGCTACTTCTAATACAAATACTACTACTACTACTACTGCTGCTACTACTACTATTACTATTCCTACTACTACTACTACTACTACTACTACTACTACTAATACTACTACTACTATTCCCACACCTACTACTACTACTAATACTACTACTACTATTACTACTATTACTACCACTACTACACCTACCCCAACTTCTACTAGGCCTACTCCAACTCCTACTCCATCTCCTACTACTATTACAGCTACTACTACTACACCAAGTACTACAACAACAACAACAACAACAACAAGAACTACTACTACTACTAATACCACTAATGCAACTAGTACTACTACTACTCCAACTACTCCTACTCTTACAACTAGTCCTACTACTATTCCTGCTACTACTCCTGCTACGGCTACTACTACAAGTACTATTACTTCTACTACTATTACTACAACAAGTACTGTGACAACTACTGCTACAACAGCTAGTACTACAAATCCATTTCCAACTTCCACTCCTACTACTGCTAGTATGGCTCCTACTGCTACTATTACTACTACTACTAGTACTACAGCTTCTACAGCTACTGCTACTACTACTAGTACTATTATTACTACTACTATTGCAACTACTATTGATACGACAGCTATAACAACAACTACTACTACCACAGTTGCTACTACTTCTGCTACGACTAATGCTGCTACTACTAGTGCTACTACTAGTACTACTACTACTACTAGTATTAGTATAGTTGCTGCTACAGCTACCACTATGACTACTACCACAATTGCTACTATTTCAACTATAATAACTACTATTGTTACAACTACTACTACTATTTGTGCGGCCACTATTGCATAACAACTACTACTACAAGCACTATTACTACAACTATTACTATTACTACTACTCCGACTACTTCTCCAACTACTACATCAACTGCTACAACGACTACTGCTACTATTGCTACTATTGCTTCTACTACTACAAGTACAACAACAACAACTACTACTGTTGCTGCTGCTACTACTATTACTGTCGCTGCTAATTGTAAAGCTGCTACTACTACCACTACTGCTTGTGCGGCTACTACTGTCGCTGCTATTACTACTACTACTCGTTCTACAACATCTACTGCTATTGCTGCTACTACTACTACTAAAACAACTGCTCCTACTACTACTTCTATTACTACTTCTATTACTACTCCAATTTATACTACTACCACTACTAATACTACTGTTGCTGATGTTGCTCCTACTACTACAACTACTACTGCTACTACTAATAATATTACTACTACTAGTACTACAACTACTTTTACTACTAATGATAGTACTACGCCTACTCCAACTCCTACAGCTTCTACCACTCCTACCACTACTGCTACCCATACTCCAACTGGTACTACAGCTACTATTGTTACAACTAATACTACTACAACTACTACTTCTACTACTACTCCTACTTCTACTAGTAGTACCATTGCTACTACAACTACTCCTACTACTACTGCTACTACTACTCCTACTATTACTCCTACTACAACCCCTACTCATACACCAACTCCTACTACTACTCCTGCAACTACTCCTACTCCTACACACACAACCACTACTACTACTTCTACTACTACTACTACTCATACACAAATTCCTACTATGGCTCCTACTACTACTCCAATTCCTACACATGCTGCTACTACTACTACTCCAACTACTACTACTACTACTGCTGCAACTACCACTCCAACACCAACTCCTACTGCTATTATTGCTGCTACTACAACTACTACTACCACAACTACTACAACCACCACTCCTACTACTAATAGTACTACTACTACTACTACTGCGGCTACTGCTACTACTTCTACTACTAGTACAATTGCTACTATTAATACTTCTACTAGTACTGGATTGACTACTACTAATGTTAACACTACTAATACTACTAGTAGTAGTACTACTAAAACTAATAGTTGTCCATCTTCTACTGCTACAACTATTACTACTTCTACTACTACAACTACTCCTACTATTACTACTACTCCTGGCACTCCTACGACTTCTACGACTACTACTCCAACTACTACTACTACTACTTCACTCCTACTACTCCTACTACTACAACTACTCATACTAATACTACTACTTCTACTATTGCAACAACTACTACAACTACTATTGCAACAACAACTACTACAATAACAGCAACTACTACTACTACTAATATTACTACTGCTAATACTACAACTGCTCCTACTACTACTAATAATACTACTACTACTACTAAGACTACTACTACAATTCTGCTAGTACAACTACTGCTGCAACCACCCCTTCCACAACTGCTACTACTACTACCCCTTCCACAACAGCTACTATTACTACGACTACTTCTACTATTACGACTACTACTATTACTGCTACTACTACAACTACTACTACTACTATTCCTACCCCTACTTCGATTGTTACCACTTCTACTACTCCTCCTACTATAACTACAACTGCTACTACGATACCTACTTCAACTCTTACTACTACTACAACTCCTACGACTACTACTGCCGCCACTACAACTACAATCACAACAACAACTACTACTACTATAACAACTCCTACTACTTCCCTGACTTCTACTGCTACTACGACTACTACTACGACTTCTACTACTACTATTACTACTAATACTATTACTGCTGCTGTTGCACCTACTGCGACTACTACTACAAATTCTGTTACTACAACAACAACAACAACCACTACTACTACTACTACTACTACTACTTCTACTACTAGTGCAATTGCTACAACTACTACTCCCACTATAGGTACTACTACTACTAACACTAAGCCTACTACTACTACTACCCCGGCTACAACTCCTACTCCTACATAGATTGCGACTACTACTCCTACTACTACTATTACTGCTACTGCGACCAATACTACAACTAATCTTAATACGCCTTTGACTTCTGCTACTACTACTCCAGTTACTACTATTCTACTACTACCATTTCTAATGCTACTATTACTACTCCAAATCCAACTATGACTATTGCTGCTATTACTACTTCCACAACCACCACAACTACTACTCCTCCTAATACTATTCCAATTCCTACTACTCCTGCTACTACTACTACTACTACTACTACTACTACTACTACTACTACTGCCGCTACTACTACTAGTAGTACTACCACTACTACTACCACCACCACCACCACTACTACTACCACCACTACTACTATACTACTATTACTCCTACTACTACTAATAAGACTACTACTACTATTACATCTACTACTACCACCACCACTACTACTACTAATAAGACTACTACTCCTATTACTACTTCTACAACTACTATGATTTAGACTACTACCATTACTACTGCTACTACTGTTGCTGTTGTTGCTGCTACTACTACTACTACAACTCCTACTACTACTACTACAACTACTATCACTACTACTACAACAACAACAACTACTACTACTACTACTGTGGCTGCTCCGACTACTACACCTCCTCCAACTCCTACCGCTTCTACCCCTCCTACTACTTTTACTACCCCTACGCAAACGACTACTACTAGTAGTAGTACTATAGCAACAACAACTACTACTACTTTTACTACTAGTACAATTGCTTTTACTACCACTTCTACAACTAGTGGTACTACCCCTACTACATCTACTACTTCTACTACTACTACTTCTCCTACACCAACTCCTACTTCTACTTCTACAACAAGTACCGCTCCTACTCGAACTCCCACTACTAATACTCCTACTACTACTACTACTACTACAGCAACTACTACTACCACCACTACTACTACTAATACTACTACGACTATTATAACTAATACTACTAATACGACTACTACTACTTCTACTACTAGTACAATCGCTACTATTACTACTCCGACTACTACTGGTACTACTTCTACTAATACTAACAATACTACTACTACTACTAATCCTAACACTCCTGCTACTTCTGCTCTTGTTGCCGCTACTACTAGTGCTGCTATAACTATAGTTGCTTCCACTACAGCTACCACTATTGCTACTGCTCTTACAACTACTACTACTACTACCACTACTACTACTACTTCTCCTGCTGCTACTACTCCTAACATTCAAATGACTTCTATGACTACGACTGCAACTACTATAACTACTACTGCTTCGGGTACTACTACTACTATTACGACTACACTTTCATCTACTATAAATCCTACTACTACTACTACTATCACTACTACTACTACTACGACTCGTACTAATACAACTACTCAAAACGCTCCTCTACTACAACTACTTCAACAACTGCTCCTGCAACTATTACCACCACTTCTACTACTACTACTACTACTACTTGTACTTCTCCTCCAACTACTACTACTGCTATAACTACTACTACAATAACTACTACTACTTCTACTACCGCTACTTCTACTACTACTAGTACTACAACTCCAATTACTACCACTACTACTCCTACTGCTATTACTACTACTACTACAACAACAACAACAACTGCTACTACTACTACTATTACTACTACTACTACTACTACTACCCAAACCATTGCTAGTACTACCACTACTATTTCTACTACTATTACTAGCACTACTACTACTCCAACTCCAAAAACTGCTACTACAACTACTCCTACTAGTATGACTACAACTACTACAACTCCTACTATAACTCCAAATTCAACTCCGACTCCTACAACTAATCCTACCTCTACTCCTACTATAACTACGACTACCCCTACTCAATCTCCTACTACTACTATTACTAATACTACTACTACTACTACTACAACTACTACTACTACTATGAGTGCTACAACTACAACTATTGCTAGTACTTCCACTACAACAACAACAACTATTACTATTCCTACTCCTACTACTGCTACTACTAGTACTCCTACTACTACTACTACTACAAATCCTACTACTACTCCTACTCCAACTCCTACTCCTACCGTTACTTCTACAGCTACATCTACTAGTATTACTACAACAACTACTACAATTACTATTACTATACACCTACTCCTACTACTAATTCTACTACTCCAACTACTACTACAACTCTTAACACTCCTACAGCAACAACAACAACAACTACTACAACCCCTAACACTCCTACAACAACAACAACAACAACTACTGCTACTAACACTACCACCCCTACTACTACTAACACTACCACCCCTACTACTACCACTACTACGAGTACTACTACTACTCCTCCTAACACTCCTACAACTTCAACTATGACTACTCCTCCTACTACAACAACTACTACCCTCCTACTATGACAACTAATACTACTCCTACTACGACTACTACTACACTCCTACTACGATTGCTACTACTACCACCAATACTATTACCACTACTACTGCTACTACTACTATTTCTACTGCTACTGCTACTCCTACACCTACTATTACTACTATGACTACAACTCCTACTATTGCCACTACTACTACTACTAATCCTACACCAACTCCTACTGCTACTACTACTCCTACTACTACTACAACCTCAACTCCAACTACTGAAACTCCTACTGCTATCCCTACTCCAATGCCTACCACTACTATTTCTACTACTACTACTACTACAACAACAACAACAACTACTACTACTACTACTACTACCACCACCACCACTACTTCTACTACTAGTACAATTGCTACTACTAATACTAACACTACTATTACTACTACTACTACTACTACTACTACCACCACTACTTCTACTACTAGTACAATTGCTACTACTAATACTGACACTACTACTACTACTACTACTACTACTACTACTACTACTACTACAACAACAACAACAACAACAACAACAACTACTACTACTACTACTACTACTATTCACACACCTACTGCTGTTGTTGCTACTACTTGTACTCCTACTACTCCTACTACTGCTACAAAAACTCCTACTCCAACTCCTACTACCACCGCTACACCTAACCCAACTTCTACTATGCCTACTACTACTCCTACTCCAACTCCTACTACTACTACTACACCTACCATTACAATAACAGCAACAACAATAACAAGAACTACTACTACTACTACTACTATAACTACTAATACCGCTTCTGCTACTACTACAATTACTACTACTACCACTATTGTTACTAATAATGCTTCTACTACTATGACTATTGCGTCTGCTGCTACTATTACTACTACTGCTTATACTCCTACTACTATTATTACAGCTACATCTAATAATACTACTACTACTGTTGTTGTAGCTGCTACTGTTGCTGCTACCGCTACTACTACTACTATACCTATTTCCTCTACCACTACTATACCAACTTATTCTCCGGTTGCTACAACTGCTACTATTGCTATCGCTGGTACTACTACTACTTCTCCTACTACTGCGACTACTACTTCTCCTGGTACTACTACTACTTCTCCTACTACTGCGACTACTACTTATCCTGGTACTACTACTACTTCTCCTACTACTGCGACTACTACTTCTCCTGGTACTACTACTGCAACTATAGCTGTTGGTACTACTACAACTAACTGCTGCGACTCCTACTACTAGTGCTATTTCTACTACTACTTCTATTACTACTGCTACTACTGCTACTAGTTCCAATATCACTACTACTACCGCTACTGCTACTATTACTACTACTAGTAGTACAATAACTACTACTACTATTACTATGACTACTACTACTATTACTACTACTAGTAGAAGTACTACTAGTGCTACTACTACAGCTACTACTACTGCTACTACTAGTGCTACAGCTGCAGCTATTACTACTGTTACTACTACTGCTGCTGCTACTACTTCTACTCCTCCTACTACTACTACTACGACTCCTACTACTACTATTATTGCTACTACGGATACTTCTACTATTACTACTACTACTCCTACAGCTACTGCTATTACTCCTACTACTACCGCCACTACTACCACTACTAATACTACTACTACTACTACAACATCTATGACTCTTCCTCCTTCTACTTTCGCGACTACCACTACTACTACTACTACAGTTACAACTACGACTACAACAACTACAACAAATACTACCACAAATACTACTACTACTACTACAACAACAACAACTACTACTGCTAGTACTACTCGTACCGCAACTACTATTGCTGCGACTACTACTACCACTACTGCTACCGCTACTACTACTGCTGCTGCTGCTGCTGTTTTCCAACTCGTACTACAACTATTACAACTAATACTACTACTGTTACTACTACTACTACTATTACTACTATTACTACTACTACTACTACTACAACTGCAACAACAACAACTACTACTACAACTACTTGCACTACTACTACTACCATAACTATTACAACAACTACTACCACTATTGTTACTACTACTACTGTACTACAACTACTATTACTACTACAGCTATTGCTACTATTGCTACAACTACAACAATAACTACTACTACAACTAGTGCCCCTACTACTACTACTATTGCTATGACTACTACTACTGCTACTACTGCTACTACTACTACTACTATTACTACTGTTACTATTACTACTTCTACTGCTACTCCTACTACTCATCCGACACGTATTCCTAGTACTACTACTCCTACTACAACTACTGCAACTACTACTAATGCTACTACTACTAGTACTCCAGCTGCTATTGCTACAACTACTACTACTCCGATTACTACTACTTCTACTACTACTCCTACTACTGCTACTACAACTACTACAAATACTATAACTACAATAACTACAATAACCACTATTATTCGTACTACCTCTACTACTCCTATTACTACTATGACTACTGCTACTATTGCTACTGCAGTAATAAGTACTACTACTGCTGCTACAACTACTGCTACTACTACTATTACTCCTACTACTACTACTGCTGGTACTACAACAACTACTACCACGAATACTACAAAAACCACTATTTCTGTTACTAGAAATACTACTATAACTTATACTACTACTACTACAATACTACTATTACTAATACTACTACCATTAATACTAACAGTACTACCTCTACTTTTGCTACTACTACTGCTGCTGCTGCTGCTACAGCTAATACTACTCCTACTGCTATGATGACTACTGTTGCTAATGCTACTACTACTACTTCTCCTTCTTCTACAACTTCTGCTCGTGCTTGTGCTATTTATATTGGTACTACTTGTGCTATTTCTACTACTACTCCTATTATTGCTGCTACCACTACTACTACTACCACGGCTATTACTACTACCACTACTGCTACTATTACTACTGCTACTATTACTATTACTACATCTATTACTACTACTACTCCTACTGATGCTACTAATACTACTTCTACCACTATTACTGCTACTACTACTATTAGTACTACTTCTACTGCTACTATTACGGCTTCTACTATTACAACAACAATAACTACTTCTACTATTACTACTACTACTCCTATTGCTACTCCTACCACTACTCTTACTACTACTACAACAACAAAAACTACTAATAATACAACTACAACAACTACTACTGCTACAACTATTACTACTACTACTACTAGTGCTACTACTACTACTATTATGACTATTACTACTACTACTACTACTACTTCTATTGCTACACGTTCTACTCATCCTACACGTATTCCTGCTACTACTACTACTACTACTGCTACTGCTGCTACTACTACTACTACTACTACTACTACTTATATCGCTAATACTACTACTACTCCTCCTACAAGTACTACTGTGACTACCATAATGCTACTAGTAGTAGTACTCCTGCTGCTGCTGCTACTACTACCATAACTCCTATTACTACTACTACTATTGCTACTACAACAACAACTACTACCACTACTATTACAGCTACTGCTAGAACTACCACTACTACTACTACGACAACGACTACTACTACAACGACTGCTGTTGCTACTACTACAACAACTACTATTGCCAAGACTACTCCTACTCCTACTCCTATTCCTACTCCTACAACAACTACTACTACCACTAGTACAACAACAACAATTACCACTACTACTAACACTAATGATGTTACTGCGAGTACTACAACTACTACGTCGACTTCTACTCCTCCTGCTACTACTACTATAACAACAACTACTACTACTACTATTAGTACTACTACTACTACTATAACTACTGCAACTATTACTACCACTGCTACTAACCAACTACTCCAAATACAACTACTATTGCGACTACTACTACTACTGTTCCTTCTACCACAACTACATCTGCTATTGCTACTACACCTACTACTTTTGCTTGTACTACTACTACGACAACAACAACAACTACTACTACCACTACTAGTACTAGCACTACTACTAGTACTACAACAACAACTACTACTACCACCACTAATCCTACTCCGACTCCTACTACTGCTATTGCTGCTACAACTACTCCTAGTACTATTGCTACTACTACTCCTAATCCAACTGCTATTGTTACTAGTACTCCTACTACTACTACAGCCCCTACTCCAAGTACTACTACTACCCCTACTCCGACTACTACTACGCCTTCTACTACTCCTACTCCAACTCCTACAACTACTACTGCTACTACAACTACCACT
>RXID01014759.1:190221-250629 GCA_005019695.1 Trichopus zeylanicus subsp. travancoricus
CTCCTCCTCCTCCTCCTCCTCCTCCTCCTCCTACTACTACTACTACTACTACTATTACTATTACTATTACTATTACTACTACTTATACTACTGCTATTGCTACTAGTACCACCACCACAACTACTGATACTACTACTGCTGCTACTACTACTACTACTACTTCTACTACTACTAGTTCTATTACTACTACTACAACTACTACTATCACTCCTGCTACAACTGTTGCTGCTGTTGCTCCTACTACTACAACTATGACTCCTGCTACTAATACTGCTATTACAACAACAACAACAACAACTACTACTACTACTACTATTTCTACTACTACTACTACCACCACGACTACGACTACTATTGCTATGACTACGACTACTACTGCTACAACTATTGCCACTGCCGCTGCTATTGATAATTCTGCTACTACTAATTTGACCACTGTCATTGCCAATGCTACTGCCACTACTTCTCCGGCTACTACTATTTTTGCTACTACTAGTTCTACAATTATTAAAACTACTACTACTACTACAATTACTGCTACACCAACTACTTGCACTAAAATTTATGCTGCTACAACAACTACTACTCCTACTGCTACACCTAATATACACCTATAGTACTCCCCCTCCTACTCCAATTCCTACTACTACTCCTAGTCGTACTACTGCTCCTACTCCTCCTACTACTACTACAACTACAACAACTACTACTACAATAACAACTACTACTACTGCAACACTATAATTGCTATTACTACTAGTACAACTACTACTCCCGCAGCTATTACTACTACTACTACCACAAGTACTACTACTACTACTACTACTAATACTAATACTAATACTACTACTACTACCACAACTACTAATACTACTACTACTGCTTCTACTACTACTTATACTACTACTACTACCACCATCACTACCACCACCACCACTACTACTACTACTGTAACAACTACTACTCCTGCTGCTACCGCTACTTCTACTACTTCTACGTCTAATACGACTACTACTACAGCTATTCGTACTACGACTATCATAACTACCACAACTACTAATGCTACTACTGCTACTACTACTACTATTAATGCTGCAGCTGCTATTGTGACTATTACTACCGCAACTATTACTACTAGTACTGCTACTGTTATTGATTCTACTATAATGGCTACTACTACTACTATAACCGTTGTTGTTGCTCCTACAACTAATATGGCTACTACTACTACTTCTATTACTACTATTGCGATTGCTGCTACTACTACTGCTGGACCTATTGCTTCAACTACTACTACTGTTACTACAACTACTAATATTGCTACAACTAGTATTGTTGTAGCAAATGTTGCTACTAATACTACTACTACAACTACTTCTCCTACTACTACTGCTACTGCTACTACTACTATGACTATTTCTACTACAACAACAACTACTGCTACTGCTACTGCTACTACTTCTGTTACAACTACTACTGCCACTATTATTGCCACTGCTGCCACTACTACAACAACAACTACTGCTACTATTATTATAACTGCTACTACTCTTACTACTGCTATTGCTACTACTGCTTCAATTGCAGCTGTAACTACTACTACTGCTACTATTGCAACTGCTGTAGCTACTCGTAGTACTACTACGGCTACTACTATAACTCTTGCTAATACTACCGCTACTATTGCTACTGCTACTACTACAACTAGTACTACTACTGCTACTACTACTGCTACCACTGCTACTTCTACAACTTCTGCTACTACTACTGCTACTGCTACTACTACTACAACCACTATTAGTGCTACTATTGCTTCTAAATCTACTACTACTACTACAAGTATAACAACTACTACAACTATTCAAGCAACTACTACTTCTACTAATACTCCTACCACTGTTCAACCTACTACTACTACTACAACTGCTACTACTAATATTACAACTACTACTACTACAACTACTACTACTACAATACTACTATTACTAATACTACTACTACTCATACTAATAGAGTTACTACTATTACTACTACTATGACTACAACTACTTCTAGTACTACTATTGTGACCACTATTGCTAGTACTCCAACTTCTCCCGCTACTACGGCTACTTCTGCTATAACTTCTATCACTACTACTACTACTACTGTAGCTACTACTACGTCTGCTACTACTACTGCTACTATCACTACTAGTTTTACAAATGCTACTATTACTGCTACAATGGCTACTACTACTGCTACAAGTACTGTTACTACTGTTATTTCTTCCAAGACTACAGTTGTTGCCACTATTGCTACTACTACTACTACAATTGCTGCTATTATTGCTACTACAACTACTCGTAATACGACTACTGCTCCTTCACTTGCACGTATTCCTAGTACACCTCCGACTCCTACTACTTCTACTACTACTATTAGTACTAATACTACTACTATTACTTCCACTACTACCATAACTACAACAATTGATACTGCTACTACTACAACAGCTACTACTACTACTATGATTACTATTGTTGCTACTACTACTACTACTACTGCTCCTATTACTACTACTAATCCTTCTACTATTGCTACCACGACTACTATGCTACTTTGATTGCTCCTACAGCTACTACCACTACTGCTGCTACTTCTACTCCAACAACTACAGCCACTGCGGCTGCTACCGCTACAACTACTGTTGTTGTTGCTACTACTATTGCCACTATTATGGCTACTGCTACTACTACTATTACTACTTCTATTGCTACTTCCTGTTGTTGCTCTTGCTGCTGCTACTACTAATACAGCTACTACTACAACAACTGCTAAGACTGCTACTACTACTACTACTGAGATAACTACTACTACAATTGCTACTACGTCCGCGGCTGTTGCTACTAATACTACTCCTCCTTCTACTTCTCCTACTAATTCTACTACTGCAACTACTACTGCTACTACTACTTCTGCGACCACTACTTCTACTGCTAGTACTGCTACAACAACAACAACTACTACTACTACTACTACTACTACTACTATTACTACTACTACTACTACTACTACTACTTCTACTACTGCTCTAGCTGTTGTTGCTACTACTACTACTATTGCAGCTACAACTACTACTACAAGTACGACAAGAACCACTACTACTACTCCACAAACTACTACCACTACTATAACTGCTACTACTACTACTGCTTCTACTACTACTACTTCTACTACTTCGACTACTGCAACTAGTTCCGGTACTACTACAACTACGACAGCTGCTTGCAAGAACTAGTGCTACTGCTACAACTTCTTCTACTACAGCAACTAATACTACTGATACTACTACTACTAGTACCACTACTGCTACCACTATTGCTACTGTAACTACTGCTACTACCACTACTACGGCTCCTACTACTACTACTATTGTGGCTACCAATAGTATTACTACAACTACTAGCAATACTACTATAGCTGTTGTCGTTGTTCTTGCTGCTACTACTACTACTACTATTGTTGTTGTTGTTGTTGTTGCGACCACAACTGCTACTGCTTCTACTACTACTACACAGCTGCTACTACTACTACTGCTAACACTATTTCTATAAGAATTGCTACTACTACAGCAATTGCTACTGCTTCTACTACTATTACAACTAATTTATAATCTAATGCTTCTTCCACTATTGTTACTACTACTACTACTACAACTGCGGTTACTACTATTACTAGTAATAAAACAACTATTACTGCTACAACTACTACTACTACTACGACACCTACTAGTAATACTACTCCCACTGCTTCTAATATAGCTACGACTGCTACTATAGGTACTACAACAACAACTACTACTTCTATTACTACAACAAATACTACTACTTCTACTACCACCACAGCTAATACAGCTGCTACTGCTACTCCTACTGCTACAACTAATTCTTCTGCTACAACAACAACTACTCCTAATACTATTTCTGCTACTTCAGCAACTACTGTTAATACAACAACAACTATTACTACTACTACTGCAACTACCACTACTCCTGCTGCTGCTACTACCACTACTCTAACTGCTACTTGACTACTAAATCTGCTACGAATACTACTTCTACTACTACTACTACTACTACCACCACCACCACTGCTGCTACTACTGCATCTTCTCCCCCTACTACTACTTCTGTTACAGCTACAACAAAACTACTAATATTAATACCACTACTACTACTGCTATAATGACTACTGCCACTGCTACAACTGCTTCTACTTCCACTACTACTGTAACTAGTACAATTGTTGCTTCTACTTTTGCTACAACTACTCCAACAACTCCTCGTACTGCAACAACTACGACTACGATTAATACTACTACTACTACTGTTGTTGCGACTACTACTACAACTATTGCTAAAGCTACTGCTAATACTATCACTACTACTACTCCTATTACTACTACTACTACTGCTACTACTCCTACCAGTACTACTAATTTTGCTACTACTGCTGCTGGTGCTGGTGCTGCTTCTACGGCTACTACTACTACTACTACAATACTTCTACAGCTACTACCACAACTACGGTACTCCTACTACACTACTATTATACCTATAGCTACTGCTGCTGCTATTGCTACTACTACTACTTCTTCTCCTACTACTATTACTACACCTACTGCTAGTGTTGCTGTTGCTACAGCTGCTACTAATAATGCTACTACTACAACTGCTACCATTAGAACTACCACAAATACTGGCACTACTACTGTAGCTACTATTACTACGACTTCTGCTACTACTACTACTACTAATACCCTTACAACAACTACTACTGATGTTGCTGGAACTGCTAGTAAAACTACTGCTAGTAGAACTTCTCCTACTACTACTAGTATTGCAACTACTATTACTACTACTACTAATGCAACTATTTCTACTACTAGTACTACTGCTACTACTACTCCTACTTCCACCACTTCTACTGCTACTAATATTGCTACTAGTACAACCTTTGCTACACTACTGCTACTACTGCTGCTGCTGCTGCTACAGCTACTAATACTACTACTACTACTACTGAAAGCAATACGACTACTGCTATTATTGTTGCTACAAATATGACTACTGCTTTTCCAACTACTACTACTAATGCTACTGCTACTACTGCTACTACACTGTTACTCGTTAGACTACTTCTACAACTGCTACTGCCACTGCTATTACTACTGCTATTGCTTCTACTGCTAATACTATTACAACTACTACTACTGCCACAACTGCCAACATTGCTACTGCTACTATTGCTATTACAAGTACTGCTTCTACTAATGCTTCAACT
Source organism: Trichopus zeylanicus subsp. travancoricus (assembly GCA_005019695.1). Taxonomy (NCBI): domain Eukaryota; kingdom Viridiplantae; phylum Streptophyta; class Magnoliopsida; order Dioscoreales; family Dioscoreaceae; genus Trichopus; species Trichopus zeylanicus. The sequence continues at coordinate 195,547 of RXID01014759.1, forward strand.
GCTATTGCAACTTCTACTAGCACTACAACTACTTTTACAGCTACTGCTGCTACTACAACTATTAATTTTACTGCTACTACTACTACTTCAACCACTTCTCCTGCAATAACAACTATGACTACTTCTCCTACTACTACAACTGTTGCTACTACTACTACGGCTACAACAACTACTACTACTGCTACTACTGTGACTACTTCCACTACTACTACTTCTATTACTACAACCACTACTACTACTGCTACTACTACTACTACTACTACTACTACTACTACCACTACTAATGCTGCTGTTACTAAAAATACAACTACTATTGTTGCTGCTATTTCTGCTACAAAAACTATTTCTCCTACTACTATTACTACTGCTGCTGCTTCGGCTACTATTGTTATTAATGCTACAACTAGAATTGCTACTACTACTATTATTATTATTACTATTACTACCACCACTTCTACTACTACTTTTACTACTATTGCTGCAACTATGACTACTACTACTCCTGCGATAATGCGACTGCTACTACTGCTACTTCTTCCACTGCGGCTACTACAGCTACCATTGGTACAACTATTACTACTATGACTACTACTTTGACTGCCGACATTACTTCTTTTCCAACTACTACTACTATTGCTACTACTACTACAACTACTACAGCTACTACTACTACTAATACTAATACTATTACTAGCACTATGACTACTACTACTACTGTGCTGCTACTATGACTACCACTACTACTACTACTGCTACAACTACTGCAATTGCTACTATGACGACTACTGCTACTACTGTTACCACTATTGTTGCTACTGCTACTACAACTACTAACACTACTGTTGCTGCTATTGCCGTTGCTACTACTTCTACGACTACTACTACTACTGCTGCTGCTACTACTACTATTATTCCTACTACTACTGTTACTACTACTGCTGCTGCTACTACTACTATGACTACTACACCTACTACATCTCCAACTACTACTATTGTTACTAAAACTGCTACTGCATATATTACTTCTGCAACTATAACCACTACTACTACTCCTAATACTAGTACTCCTGCTACAGCTACGACTAGTACTACTACCACTATTGATATTGCTGCTACTATTGCTACAACTACTAACACCACTACCATCGCTATAACTACTACTACTGTGACTATGGCAAATGCTACCATAGCTACTACTTCTATTGCTGCTGCTACAATTGCTACTACTGCTGTGACTACTACTATTCCAACTACTAACACAACTACTAATACAACAATGACTACTACTGTTACAACAACTACTATTGCTGCTACTGCTTCTACTACTACTACTACTACTACTACTACTACTACTACTACTACTACTACTAATGCAACTACTACAACTACTATTGCGACCCTGACTACTACTTCCACACTACTATTACTGTTGCTACTATTGTTACCACAAATCCTAGTGCAAATTTTACAGCTACTACTACTACTACTGCTATTGTTATTACTAATGTCAATACTACAACTTCTTTTACTTCTACAAGCACTTCTACTTCTTCTGCTACTATTACTACTACTACAACTTATGCTATAACTACTACTACTATTTCTGCCACTACCACAACTATGGCTACTTCTGCTACTACTACTGCTACTAATGCTCTACTAGAGCTACTACTACTACTCCAGCTACTACTATTACTACTACTACTGCTGCTACTACTACTAGTACTATTGTTATTACTACTACTACTACTGTTGTTGGTGTTGCAACTACTACGACTACTAACATACTACAGTGGCTACTAATACTACTACTGCGACTACTCCTGCTGCTATTGCTTCTGCTACTACTACTACTACTACTACTACTACTACGACATCTAGTTTAACTACAACAACTGCTACTACAACCACTACTACTTCTGCTACAACACCTACTACTTGTACTTCTACTACTACTAATATTGCTATTATTACTGCTACTGTTACTACTAATCCTAATACTATTACCATTACACTTACTATTACTATTACAACTATTACTACTATTATTACTACTACTACTACTACTTTCAATTCTACTAGTACTAATACCGCAACTACTTCTATTACTACTACTATTATCACAGCTACTACTACTATTACTACTGCCACTACTATTACTTCTACTGCTACTCCAACTACTACTCCTACTGCTGCTCCTCCTGCTGCTACTACTATTACTGTTACCTCTACTACTCGCACTAATGCTACTACTACGATTACTACTACTATTATTGCTGCCTCTCCTGCTCCTATTACTACTCCTACTACCACTCCTACTACTGGTACAACAACTACTACCTACTACTACAACTGCTACTCCTCCTATTACTACTCCTGCCACTACAATTACTATTACTACTACTACTACTACTACTTCTACTACTACTACTACAACTACTATTACTACTAACTACTAATTACTAATACAACAACTACTACTACCATAATTACTACTCGCTCTACAACAGCTACACCTACTACTGCTAGCACTACCTCTACTACAACTACTACTACTACTACTAATAATAATGATAATAGTAATAATAAAAATAATACAACAACTACTACAGCTTCTACTAATACTACTACTACTACTTCAACTACTATGACTACTACAACTACTACTACTGTTGTTACAATTGCTAGAACTACTACTATGATGACTACTTCTACTACTACCACTACTACTACTTCTGCTACTACTACTACTACTACTTCTACTACTACTGCAACTATTATTACACTACAACTACAACTACAACTATTAGTAGTACTTCTACTCCTACAAGTACTACTGCTACTCCAATTGCTACTGCTACTCCAACTACTACTACTGCTGCTGCTACAGCTACTGCTACTACTACCACCACCACTACTACTACTACTACTACTACTACTACTACTACTTCTACTACAACTACTACTACTATTACTTCTACTCCTATTGCTACAACTACTACCCCTACTTCTACTACTACTACTACTTCTACTACTATGACTATTGTTTAAAGTACTACTACTACCACTGCTACTATTGCAACAACTACTGCTGCTAGTACTTCTGTTACTACTACTTCTACTACTTCTACTACTACTATAACTACTACTAATCCGACTACTGCTACCTCTAATACCACTACCGCGACAACTACAACAACTGCTACTACCACTACTACTACAACCACAATAACTACTATTATTGCTGCTACTCCTACTACTGCAAACACTACTACTACTTCTCCTACTACTACAACAGCAACTACTACTACTAACAATACTACTACTAATTCTGCAATAGCTACTACTACTACTACTACTCCTCTTACTACTACTACTACTATTTCTACTGCTACTACTACCACCACTACTACTACTATGGCAACTTCTATTACTACTACAACCACAACAGTGACTACAACAACAACTACTACAAAACAATGACTACGGCTATAGCTACTACTACTCCAACTACTACTACTACTACTATGACTACTGCTACTATGACTACTACTACTAGTACTCCTAATACTACTACAAATTCTACTACTACTACTACTACTACTACTAATACTTCTACTACTACTACTACTATTGCTACAACTACGACACTTACCACTACTACATCTGCTAGCGCTACGACTATGACTACTTCTACTTCTTCTACTACTGCTGCTCCTACAACTACTCCTCCTCCTCCTCCTGCTGCTACTACTCCTAAGACTACTACTACTAATCCTATTACAACTACTTCTACCACTTCTACTACTACTGCTACTAGTAGTAGTAGTAGTAGTAGTAGTAGTAGTAGCAGTAGTAGCAGAAGTGGTACAAGTAGTTTACTAGTAGTAGTAGCAGTACTACTACTACTACAACTACTACTACAATTCCTACAACTACTACTACTACTACTACAACTACTACAACTACTACAGCGACTACTGCTACTCTTACTCCTATTACTACTACTACTACAACCACTACTACTACTCCTAATACTATCACTTCTACTACAAATATGACTCCTACTACTACAGTGACTGCTATTGCTACTACAACTACTACAACTACTAATACTACTACCACTGCTACTACTGCTACTGCTATGACTACGGAAAATGCTACTACAGCTACTGCCACAACTGCTATTGCTGCTACTACTGCTGCAACTACTACTGCTACAACCACTACCACAACTACTAATACTGCAACTACTACTACTGCTACAATTGCTCCTCCTACTACTACTGCTACTGCTACTCTACTACTACTACTAGTATTGCAACTTCTACTACTACTACTGCTGCTACTACTACTGCTATTACTGCAGCTTCTACTGCTACTACTACGACTACTTCTACATTGCTACTATTGCTTCGATAACTCTTAGTACTACTTTCACTGCTACTACTACTATTGCTGCTGCTGTTACTACTAATATCACTATTACATCTACTTCTACTTCTACTACTACTTCTATTTCTTCTACTACTATTACTACTGCTACTACTTATGCTATAACTACTATTGGTATTGCTATTTCTACCACTACTACAACTATGGCTACTACTGGTACTTTTTCTACTACTATTGCTGGTAATGCTACAACTAGTGCTACTATTGATACTACTACTATTGCTACTTCTACTACTACTACTACTATTACTACTACTACTACAACTGCTCTTGTGCTGCTACTACAACTGCAACTATCACTACTACAATGTCAACTAACACTACTACTACTATGGCCACTATGACTGCTACAACTGCTGTTGATTCTGGTACTATTACTACTATTACTACTACTACTACTACTACTACGTCTCCTTCTACTACTACTTCGGGTACAGCAACTACCACTACGACAACCACTTCTAATACTACACTACTATTGCGTCCACTACAACAACTACTACTACCATCACTGCTACTTCTGCTACAACTACAACTGCTAGTACCTCTACTACTACTACTATTACTACTATTACTACTACTATTACTACTATTACTATTACTATTACTATTACTATTACTACAATTACTATTACTACTATTATTGCTACTAGTACTACCACTACAACTTCCATCACTTCTACTAGTACTAATTTGGCTACTACAAGTATTACTACCACTATTACTACTACTACTACAATAAATACTATGCCACAATGACTACTTCTATTGCAGCTCCTACTACTACTCCACGTACAACTCCAACTATTGCTACCACTGCTACTGTTGCTTCTTCTACTCCTACTATTACTACTACTATTATTCTACTTCTCCTACTCCTATTACTACTCCTACTACTACCCCATCCACTCATACAACTACTATTACTACGACTATTACAACAGCTACTCCTCCTTTTACTACTCTGACTAGTACTCCCATTACTACTACTTGTACTTCTATTACTATAACTGTAACTAGTGCTACTACAACAATAACTACTACTACTACAGCTACTACTACTACTAACTTCTACTCCTAATACGAGTACTACTACTATCACAACTACTACTCTCTCTATAACTACTACTACTACTACTACTACTACTACTACTAATAATAATAATAATAATAATAATAAGAATAATACTTCAACTATTACAACTTCAATTAATACTACAATTACTACTACCAGAACCACTATTAAAACTACTACTACTACTACTGTTGTTACAACAACAACAACAACTACTACTACTATTATGACTACGACTTCTACTACTACTGCTACAACTACGTCTGCTACTACTGCTACTACTACTACACTAATACTACAACTACAACGACAACTACTACTTCTAATCCTATGAGCACCACTACTACTCCTGCAACAATCGCTACTACTCCTACTACTACTACAATTACTACTAGTACAACAACAACTACTACTAATACTACTACTACTTCTACTACTACTGGTGTTACTACAACTACTTCTACAAGTAATACTATTCCTAATATTATTGCTACTGCTCCTACTACTAGGACTACTCCTCCTATGACAACAACTACTACTGCTTCAACTACTACTACTACTGTTACAAGTACTACTGCTACAACTACTTCTGCTACTACTACTACTTCTACTACACTAATACTACAACTACAACTGCTAGTACTACTACTCCTACGAGTACCACTACTACTCCTACAACTACTGCTACTACTCCTACTACTGGAACAACAACAACAACTACTACTACTACTAATACTACTACTACTACAACTATTTCTGCGAGTAACAATAGTCCTAATACTATTGCTATTGCTCCTACTGCTACGACTACTGCTACTATTGCTTCTTCTTCTACTACTACTATTTCAAGCACTACTACTTCCACCTCTAATTTTGCTACAACTACTACTACTACGACTACTACTTCTACTACCACTACAACTGCAACTAGTACTACTACAACTACTAAAATGATGACTACTACTATTGCTAATACAACTACCAAGACTACTACAATAATCACTACTACTACCACTACTACCTCAACTACTACTATATTGCTCCAACTACTACACTACTACCACAACTACAATCACTAGTACTATTTCCACTCCTACAAATACTACTACTACTGCTCTTGCTGTTGCGACTACTTAAACTGCTAATATTAATACTACAACAACCACAACCACTACTACTGCTTCTTCTTCTACTACTACTGTTGCTACTATTACTGCTACAACTACTACTACTACTATTACTAGTATTACAGCTACGACTACTAGTACTTCTATAACTACCACAACCACTTCTAATGCTTATTCTTTTTATACTACTACTACTACTGCTACTACTACTGCTACGATTACTACTACTACAACAACTGCCACTACTGGTACTACTACTACTGTTGCTGTCACTACTATTACTACTACAACTGTTGCTGCTATTACTAGTACTATTTCTACTACTACTCCTATTACTACTACAACAATAACCACTACTACTGCTGCTACAACAACTAGTAATACTACTAATGCAACTAGTGCGCAGACTACTACTGTTCGTACTCCTAAAGCTATCACTTCTGCTGCTATTACTACAACTGCAACTACTACAACTGCTACTTCTAGTACTATTACTACTCCTCCAGCTACTATTGCTATTATTGTGGCTACTTTTGCTACTACTTCGGTTGCTACATGTACTACTACTCCTACTACTACTCTTACTTCTACGACTACTACTACTACTGCTACTACTACCACAACTACTGCTACTACTTCTACTACTACTATTACTAATACTACTACCACAACTACTTCTACTACTACTACAACAACAACAACTACTACAACCGTTGCTATTGTTGCGGCTGCGGCTGCTACTACTACTACTACTACTATGACTACTTCTACTTCCACTATGACTATTTCTGCCACTAACAATACTTCTACTACTATTAGTACTATAGCTACTGCTACTGCTACTACTACTACTCTTACAACTACTACTACTGCGACTACTACTACTGCTTCTCCAACAATTGCTACTTCTAATACTACAATAACAACTACTTCTAGTGCTACTACTACCACTACAACTACTACAACTAGTACTACTGCTACTCCTACAACAACAACAACTACTACTACTACTACTATTACCACTACTACTTCTAATACTACTACTGCTACAACAACTATTATTACTAATACCAATTTTATTATTATTACTACTACTACTACTACTATGACTACACCTAATATTAACTCTTCTACTACTGCTACAACTACTGCTACTGCAGCTACTACAACTACTACTACCTCTAGTTCGACTGCTACTACCACAACTTCTTCCGCTACTCCTACTGATACTACTACTACTACTACTACTCCTCGTACTACTACGATGACTACTATTACTCCAGCTGCTACTGCTGCTACAACTAATACTATTAATTAGTATTACTACTCCTACTGCTACTACAGCTACTACTATTACAAATACCACTTCCACAAATACTACCACTCCTATTCCTATTACTACTCCGACTACTACTACTACTGCTGCAACTACAACTAATAATAATAATAATAATAATAATAATAATAATACTACTACTGCTACTACTACTTCTCCTACTAGTACTACTACTACAACTACTACTATTACTACTACTACTGCTACTGCTACAATGACTAAAACTACTCCTACTACTATTGCTCTTGCTACAACTACTACGACTGCTACTACTGCTACAAATACTACGACAATTATCACCACCACCACTACTACTACTACAACTGCTACAACTAATGGTACCAATGATTCTGCTGCTACAACAACAACAACTACTACTACTATTAATATGGCTATTACCACAGCTACTGTGACTACCACCACTACTGTTGCTACGACTACTACTACTACTACTTGTAAACCTACAACAGTTAATGCTACTGCTACTATTACTCCTACAACTACTACCACTACAACGACCACTTCTACTACTACAACTACTACTGCACTACTACTTTCGCTGCTGTTGTTGCTTCTACTACTGCTACTACGATGATGGTTGCTGCGACTATGACTACTACTGTTGCTTCTACTATAACAACTACAATTGCTGCTTCTACTACTACTACCAATACAACTACTACTACTTCTAATACTACTACTACTGCTACTACTACTACTACTACTATTACTATTACTACAACTACAACTACTGCTACCTGTACAACTACAACTACCAATACTACTACCACTATTATTGCTAATATGACAACTAGCACTACTACTACTACTTCTACTACTACTATTATTGTTACTAGTACTACTGGTGCTGCTACTAGTACAAGTACTGCAACGACTACTACTCACACTTCCACTACTACTACTACTACCACTACTACCACTGCTACAATAACTATTACTACTACTACTACTAGAACTACTACAAACACTACTACCACTAGTGCTACTGCAACTACAACTACTTCAACATCTAGTACTCTTGCTACTACTACTACTACTACTATGACTACTACTACCACTACTACTACTACTACTATTGCTCACACAACTTCTACTACTACTACAGGTAGAACTACTAGTACAACAACTACTACGACTACTATTACTGCTACTACTGCTACTACTACTAGTAGTCCTATTGCTCCTCCTACTTCTACTACTACTACTGGTACTACTGCTGCTACTACTACTACAACTACCACTACTACTGCAATTGCTACTCCAACCGCCACTACTACTACTGCTACTGCTGCTGCTGCTACACCTTCTCCAACTACCATGACTACAACAAATGCAACAACAACAACTATTACTAATACTACAACTGCTGCTACTACTACAACTGCTACTGCTACTACTACTACTACTGCTGCTGCTACTACTACTACTGCTACTACTACTACTACTACTACTTCCACTACTACTTCTACTTCTACTACTACTACTACTCCTACTACTACTACTACTATTACTGCAGTGATTACTAATGCTACTTCTACTATTGCCACTACTACAACTACTACTACTCTTGCTACTACTTCCGCTTCTACTACAACTATTAGTCCTACTATTAGAATGGCTTCTACTAGTACATCTTCGACTTCTGCTACTTCTACTTCTACTACTACACCGACTACTAATACTACTACTCCGGCCACAACAACAACTACTATTATTACTGCCACTACTGTCGCTGCTACAGCTATTACAATCACTATTACTGCTACTGCTACTTCTAGTACTAAGACTGCTACCACTACTACTACTACTAATACTACTACAACTACTTCCACTACCACAACTACTACTACTACAACAACAACGACAAATACTACTACAAATTCTACCACTCTGACTACTGCCACAATTACTGCTACACCTGCAACTACTACTACTGCCTCTACTACTGCTAACATTGCAACAACAATTACACTACTGCTACAACTACTACATCAAGTACTACTTCTACTCCTTCAACTTCTACTATTATTACCGCTAATACTACTACAACTAATACAAAAACCACTACCACTTTTACTACTACTACTACTACTACTACTTCTACTACTACTACTAGTAATCCTACTAGTACTGCTACTAGTCCTATTACTACTGCTACTCCTCCTCCTCCTCCTCTTCCTACTACTACTACTACTACTACTACTAAAACTACTACTACTACTTCTACTACTACTACCAGTACTACTCCTACTACTAATCCTCCTACTAGTAATACTATTACTACTTTGACTTCTAGAGCCACAACTACTACTACAACCCCTACGCCAACTCCTACCCCTACTACTACTACTACTATATCCCTACTATGCTACTATTACTACTACTTCTACAACTACCACTAGAGCTATTACTACTGTTGCTGCAACTATTACTACTTCTACTGCTACTATTAGTGCTGCTTCTACTTCTACTACTAGTGCTGCTACTACCGATCTACCACAAATATTGTTGCTGCTCCTATTGCTGCTGCAACTCCCAGACCTACTAGCACTACTCCAAATATTACTACAGCTACTACTCCTACTACTATTGCTGCCACAGCTTTTACTACTACAACTTCTTCTTCTTATACTACTACTACTACTACTTGTACTACAACTACTAATACTACTGCAACTACTTCTACTACTAGTACTACTACAACTACTACTATTGCTACTATTGCTACGATGACTACTGCTACTACTACTACTACTTCTCATAACACTTCTACCACTACTACTTCTGCTACTTGTGCTGCTGCTACTACTACTACTAGTACTACCACTGCTACTACTGTTGCTGTAGCTACAACAACTACTACTACTGATGCTACAACAACAAGTACTACTACTGCCCCTACTGCTACTACTACTATGGTTATTAATACTACTACTGCTACTACCACAACTACTACTTCTACTACAACCACTACTACTACTACTACTACCACCACCACCACTACTACAACTGCTTCTACTACTACCATTACTACTACTACAACTCCTACTACGTCTACTACTTCCGCGACTGCTACTGCAACTATACTGCTACTGCTACCACTACTACTACTTGTACTACTACTAGCGCTACTGCTACTACTGGTACTTCTGCTTCTTCTTCCACGACTACTACTCTTAGAACTACTCCTACTGCTGCTACTGCTACTACAACTATTTCTGAAACTAATATTGCTACTACTACTACTACTACAACTATTACAACTACTATTACAACTACTACTACTGCTATATTGCAACTATAAGTACGACTACTACTACTACAAAAACTACAACTACCACAACTATTACTGCTACTACTGCCTTCCCCGGAATAACAACAACTATTACTTATCCTACTACTACGATGGTTGCTACTACTGCTACTGCTACAACTACTACTATTGCTGCTACGGCTTCTACAACTGTAGATACAACAACTACAACTACTACTACGACTACTACAACTATTTCTGCAAATATTACTGCTACTATTACAACTACTATTATGACTAGTGCTACTGCTATATTACTACTGCAACTACGACTACTGCTACTACAACAGGTACTAGTACCGCTACTACTACAACTACTACAACCATTCCCACAATAACAACTACTATTATTCTCAAACTACTACGACTGCTACTCCTACTACTACTGCTACAACTACAACTATTGCTACTACTGCAGCTACTACAACTACTACCTCTATTATAGCTACTGCTGCTACAACTACTAGAACTGCAGCTACTAAACTACTGCTACAACCGCTACTACTGCGACTACTACCACTACTACTACTGCTACAACTATCAGTACTACTACGATTACTACTACTATTGTTACCACCTCTCCAATAACTTCTACTATGATTGCTAATATTACTACCGCTACTACTATTACGGGCTACTGCTACTACTACAACACATACTGCTACTGCAACTTCTACTTCTGTAACTAAGACTACTACTGCAACTGCTGCTACTAATACTACAACTACTACAACTACTACTACTACTACTTCTACTAAAATTGCTGTTGCTGCTGCTACTACTACTGCAACTACCACTACTACTATGCTGCTACTACAACTACACCTACTACTACTACTCCGACTACTACTACTACTAATACTACTATTACTGCAAATACTACTACTACTCTTCGACTACTACAACTTCTTTTCCTACTACTACTACATTTGATACAAGTACAACTATTGCTACTTCAACTCTTACTACTAGTACTGCTACTACTATAACAACCACCACTACTGCTACTACTACTGCTACGACTACCACTACTAGGACTTCTACTATTGCTGCTACTGCTACTACTATTGTTATAACTATAATAACTAAAGCTACTACTGCTACCATTACTACTATTGATTCTGCTTCTATGACTTCTACTACTTCTACTGCTGCCGCTACTACTACTACTACTGTTGCAACTACTACTAATACTACTACTCCTCCTCCTCCTCTTCCTCCTGCTGCTACAACTGCTACTACCATTCATATGACTATTACTGGTGCTCCTAGTACAACTATTACTGTTCCGGCTAATATGACTACTAGTACCATGACTACAACTTCTGTTACTATTACTACTACTATTTTTACTACTACTACTCTTGCTACTGCTTCTACTACGACAACTACTACTACCACTACGGCTACTAGTACTACTACTATAACTGCTATGACTACTACAACTGCTACTACTACTACTACTACTACAACTAGTTCCTCTACCCCTGCTACTGCTACTACACTACTACTACAACTACTGCTACTACCTACCTCTACTACTACACTACTACGAGTACTACTACTACAACAACTACTACTACTTCTACTACTACCACTGGTAATCCCTCTAATACTACTACTACTACTACTACTGTTGTTGCTCCTACAACTACTACAATCACAACAACTACTACTACTAAAACTACTAGTACTACTGTTGCAACTACTTCTCCTCCTACTACTATGACAACTATTGCTTCTACTACTAGTACTGCCACTACTACTACTATTAGTTCTGTTACAACTTCTACTATTACAATTGCTACTACATCAACTCCTACTCGTACTCCTAATACAACAACAACTACTACTACTACAATTCCTACTACTATTACTATTATGACTAATATTACTACTACTGCAACTATTGCTACCGCTACTTCTACAAATGCTACTGCTGCTACTATAAGAACTAATACTACTCATATTACTACTACAACTACTACTATTATAATAACTACTATTATTACTACTACTGCAACTACTACTACTACTGCTACAACAACAACTTCTACTACTAATGCAACTAGTGCTCCAACTACTACTATTACTACTACTGAACTTATTACTGCTGCTGCTATTACTACTACTGCTTCTACTACTACTACTACCACTAGTGGAACTACTACTCCTACTACTACAACTTCTATTATTACTACCACTTCTCAGTTGCTACAAGTTCTGCTACTCCTACTACAACAACTACTTCTATTATTACTACTACTTTTGCTACTACTTCTGTTGGTACACTTATTGCTACTCCTACTACTAGAACTACCTAGAACTACTGCTACTACTACGACTACTACTACTACTACTACTATTACTACTATTACTACTGTTACTAATACTACTACTACCACTTCTACTACTTCTGCAACTTCAACTACTACTACTACCGCTACTGCTGCTACTACTACTTCTTTTGCTCCAGCTCCAGCTACAACTCCTACTAGTACTACAATTACTAATACGACAACTAGTAATACTACTACAACAACTACTGCAACTTTTACTACTACTACTACTACTACCACCACCACCACCACCACCACAACAACAACTACTTCTACGACAACTACTACTACTGCTTCTACTCCAACTACTACTACTTCCACCACTACTGCTACTTCTACTACTACTTGTACTACAACAACTACTTCTACTACTACTACCACTACTAATATAACTGCTACTACTACTACTACTATTGCGGCTACAACTTCTACTACAACTACTTCTACTACTACTACTGCTACTACTTCAGGTACTTCTACTAATACAACTACTACTATTGTTGCTACTACAACCACGACTACAACAACTACAACTACTACTGTTGCTGCTTCTGCTTCTACTACTACTACTTCTGCTAGTATTATTACTGCTACTACAACTACTGCTGCTTCTATTGTTGTTGTTGCTACTACTACTACTACTACTACTACTACTACTACTACTACTACTACTTCTCGTACAACTACCACTGCAACTACTACTCGAACTACTGGTACTACTTCCACTACTACTAGCATTAGTACTACCGCTTTTGCTACAATTGCAACTACTTCTATAATTATTGCTACTGCAGATACAACAAGTATGACTACTGCTACGACTACTACTACTGCTGCTGCCTCTACTGGTACTACTACTAGTACTATAATTGCTACTATTGCTACTACTTCTGTTACTACTACTACTACTACAACTACAAATGCTACAACTATTACTACTAATACTACTATTCACACAATAACAACAACTAATACTACTACCTCTACTACTGCTACAACTACTTCTACTACTACTATAGCTACTGCTGCTTCAACTGCTGCTACTACTACTACTATTGCTATAACTATCGCTACTACTAGTACTACTACTGCTACTACGACTACTATTGCTACTACTACTAATACTACATCCACTGCTATTATTGCTACTACTACTACTACTAATACTACTGCTACTATAACTATTACGGATACTCTTACTCCTACTACACCTATTGCTACTGCAACAACTACTTCGGTTACTACTGCAACTCCTACTACTGCTACTGCTAACACTACTAGTACTGCCGCTAGCACTACTCCAACTACTACAACAACAACTACTACTGCTACTGCTACTTTAACTACTACTACTTCTACTCATACTACTGCTGCTGCTACTACTCCTACAGGAACTATTATTACAAATACCACTATTATTACTACTCTAGTAGGTACTCCTATTACTACTGCTACTACTCATCCTACTACAACTTCCACTAATACAATTATTGCTACTACTTGCTCTACTGCTCCTACTACTACTACTACTATTACCACTACTACAACTACTGTTGCTACTGCTGCTACACTTTTACTACTGCTTCTTCTATCATCACTACAAGTACTACTACTTCTACTGCTACGCCTACTACTACTCCTACTACTACTACTAATCCTACTACTACTCGGACTACTATTAATACTGCTGCTACTACTGCTACTACTAATACTACTACTATTACTACTACTACTACTCCTCCTCCTACTACTAAAACTACTCCTGCTACTACTACTTCTACTACTACTACTACTATCGCTTCTACCACAACTACTACTACCACTTCGTCTATTGCTATTACTACTGCTACTGCCGATGCTACTACTCCTACAACTATAATAATAACTACTACTACAACTCCTCCTACTACTACTACTATGACTGTTACAACAATAGCTATTGATACAAGTGCCACTATGGCAACTACTAGTACTACTGTTGCGACTACTACTACTACTACTGCTACTGCTACAACTACACTGGCTAATACTACAACACCTACTTCTACTACCACTACTTTTGCTGCTGCTGCTACTGCGGCTACCAATACTACTACTATTACTACTACTACTACTACTACTACTACTACTACCACCACTACTACTACTACTACTAATACTACTACTACTACTTTAGCTATTACTACTACTACAACAACACTACTACTTCTCCTACTATTGCCGCTACTACTAGTGCTACCACAACTATAGTTGCGACGACTACTACTACTACTAATGCTACTAATACTCCTGCTGCTCCTACAACTACTGCTACTGCTTCTGCTCTTGCAACTACTAGTACTAGTACTATAGAACGAACACTGCAACTTGTGCTACAAGTATCACAACTACTACTAGTGCGACAACAACAACATCTTCGACTACTACTACTAGTACTACAGCTACTGTTGCTGCTGCTACTACTACTGCTACTGCTACTACTACGACTACCACTACTTCTACTGCTACTACTACTACTATTACTACTACTATTACTACTACTCCTACAACAACTACTATTGCTAAAACTGCAATTATTACCGCTACTACTCCAACTACAACTATTGCTGCTACTATTACTCCGACTACTACAACTCCTATTACTACTACTAGTACAATTACTGTCACAACTTCTACTACTTCTACTGCTACTTCTTCTGCTACTCCTACTACTACTACCATTACTACTATAACTACTACTGAAATTACAGCTACAACTGCTATTTCTATCACTAATGCGGCTACTACTAATTCTACTGCTACACCTACTACTACTGCTACTACTTCTACTACTACTACTACTAATACAAGCACTACTGTTACTACTATTATTACTACTGCTGCTACTACTACTACTACTACTGTTGCTACTACTACTACTACTACTACCACTACAACCAGCACTACTACTACAATAGTTGTTGGTACTACTACTACTAGTACTATAATTAATAGTACTACTACTACTACTACTGCTACTGCTACTGCTACTAGTTTGACAATAACAACTACTAGTACAACAACTACTTCTACTGCTAATGTGACTACTACTACTGCTATTACTGCTTCAACTACTACTACTCCTCCTACTTCTACTATTACTACTCTTACTTTCGTTGTTGCTTTTGTGATAACTACTTGTACCACTACCACAACTACCACTACTACTGCTGCTACTACTACTCCGTTGACAATTTCTACTACTATTAATGTGACTACAACTACTCCTGCCACTACTACTATTCCTACAACTACTACTATTACTACTACTAATACTACTCTACTGCTACAACCGCTACAATTATTGCTGCTACTACAACTACAATAGCTAATACTACTACCGCTGGTGTAACTACTACTGCTACCACTACTATTGCTACTACTACTACGATAGCTGCTGCTACTACAACAATAACTTTGAATAGATCTACTACCACAGCTAATTCTATGACTAATGTTGCTGCTACTATTACTACTACTACAATAAATACTACTACACTGCCTCTGTTGCGAATACAACTCCTACTACTGCCACTATTAATACTACTACTACTAATTCGACTACTACTTCAACTAGAGCTACAACAATAATTGCTACTGCTACTATTACTACCACTATTGCTACTACTACTACTACTACTACTATTGCTAGTGCTGCAGCTACTACAACTAATTCAACTACCACTACCACTACTAATACTACTGCTTTTGCAACCACTACTACTACTTCTTTCCTTGCTACTGCAACTTATGCTACTACTACTATTACTACTACTATTGCTATTGCTACAACGACTACAACAACAACTACTACTTCTACTACTGCTACTGCTACAATGGCTACTACTGCTACCACCACTTCTGGGAATGCTACCACTACTACGACTTCTACTACTACTATTGCTAGTACTACTATTACTACTACTACTACTACTACTACTACTACTACTCCGACTACTATTGATTCTGTAGCTAAACCAACCACAACTACTGCTGCTGCTGCAACTACTACTACTACTACTACTACTACTATTGCTACTACAACAAAGACTACTACGACTACTGATGCTGCTACTACTACTAATACTAATACTACTACTACTACAAAGACTACTGTGACTTCTGCTGCTACTACCACTACTACTACTGCTATTACTACAAGTTTGACTACTACTAAAACTTCTACGACTTCTATTCCTTCTACTACTACACTACTACTACTACTACGACCACCACCACCACAACTACCACAACTACTACTACAACAACTACCATTGCTACTACTGCTGCTACTACCACTACTACTACTTCTACTACTACTACAAGAACAACAGCTACAACTACTACTACAACTACTAGTACTACTGCTGCAGCTACTTGTTGCCCTACTACTTTGACAAGTATTGCTACTACTATTGCAACTGATACTACTACTACTATTACTATTGCTATTACTTCTACTCCGACTCTATCTTCTATTACTACACCTATTCCTATTACCACTACTACTACTACTACAACAACAAATAATACAACAACTACTACTGCTACTACTCCTACTACTACTACAACTAATATTACTACTACTGCAACTACTGCAACTACTACTACTGCTGCTACGAATACTGCTACTCCTCCTGTTACTATTAGTACTACTACTATAACAACAACAACTACTACTATTACTATTACTACGATTATTACTACTACTTCAACCACTACTATTGCTGCTAAAACAACAACTACTACTACTAATGCAACTAGTGCTCCAACTACTACTATTACTACTACTAAAGCTATTACTGCTGCTGTTAGTAAAACTACTGCTATTGCTACTACTACTACTGATACTAATACAACAACAACAACTACTGCTACTGGTACTAATACAGCGACTATTAATGCTACTACTACTGGTACTACTACTACTACAACTATTAATCATACTACTACTACTACTTCTACTACTCCTACTACTAATACTAGCACTATTAGTACTACTACTGCTATTGCTGGAGTTACTGCTGCAACAACATCTACCACTATGACTACTACTTCGCCTCCTACTTCTAGTACTGTAACTGCTACTACTACAACTATTCTACTGCTACTTCGACTACTAATACTACTACAATTACTACTACTTCTACTTCGACTACCACTGCTACTCCTACTAGTACTACTGGTACTACTTCCACTACTACTACTATTAGTACTACTGCTTTGGCTACTACTGCAACTACTGCAACTCCCACTACTTTTACTATGACTATTACTACTGTTGCAACTCTTACTATTACCACTATAACTACGACTACTACTTCTACAACTACAACTACTACAACTATTACTACTACTACTACTATTCTGAAAATAACAACAACTACTACTTCTCATATTACTACAACTGCTGCTACTTCTACTTCTGCCACAACTACTGCTACTACTACAACTGCCTCTACTACTGCTGCTGCTGCAACTAATGCTATAACAACTTCTTCAACAACTACATCTACTACTACTCTTACTACTACTACTATTGCAACTACACCTATCACTACTACTAGTACTACTGATGCTACTATGTCCACAACTGCTACTACTACAACTGCTACATCTACTGCTATTTCTACTACTACTGATCCTAATACTACTATTCCTACTACTATTTGGCTACTGCTGCTACTGCAACTATTACTTCTGTTACTATCACTACAATTGCTACTGTTACTACTAAAGCTACTACTACTACAAGAACAACTACTACTACTTTAACTACTACCACTTCTACTCATACTGCTATTGGTGCTACTACTGCTACAACTGGTAGTACTACTACCACTACAACTTCAGCTACTACAACAGCAAGTATTGCTATGATTGCTACTACTACTACTAAACCAACAACTACTACTACAACTTATACTACTGTTGCTACTGCCACTACTACTTATCCTACTACTATTACTTCTATTACAAGTAATACTACTACTAATACTACTATTACTGCTACTACTGCAACTGCTACAATGACTACAACTACTACGATTACACTGCTATTATTACAGCTACTACAACCACTACTACGACTGCTACCACTGCTAATGCTACAACTACTACTTCTACTACTCCTCTTGGTACTACTACAACTACTACAACAACTACTACTGCTAAAATGACAACTACTACAATAACTACTACTACTATTTCTTCTGTTCTACAGTTGCTGCTAGTGCTGCTTAAACTACTACTACTACTACTACTACTATCACTACAACGACAACTACAATTACTACTACTACTACCACCACTACTACTACTACTACTATGACTACTACTACTATTGCTTCCTCTACTTCTAGTACTACAACTGCGACTACAACTATTCCTGCTAATACTACTCCTTTGGCTACTAGTATAGCTACTTCTGCTATTACTGCTACTAGTACAGCTACTACTTCAACTACTACTACAGCTACTACTACTGCAACTATTTCTAGTATTGCTGCTACGACTACTAATCTAACTACTACTAATAATAATAGTACTACGACTACTACTGCTGCTACTACTAGTACTCCTCCCTCGACGGCTACTACTACTTCTTTTCCTATTGCTACTACTTCTGCTCCTAGTACTGCTACTACTACAACTACTGCTACTACTATTCCTACTACTACTGCTAGTGCTACCACTACTATGACTACTACTACTACTACTACGACTACTACTACGATTAGAACCACTACTACTATGACTATGGTTGATTCTGCCACTACGACAACAATAACTACTACTATTACTTCTGCCACTACTACAACTATAGCTCCAACAACGACTACTACTGCTACTATTACTGATATTACTACTACTGCTACTTGAACACTACAACTTCTTCTACTATTGCCGATACTAGTAGTGCTAGTAAAACTGCAGTTGCTACGACTGCTGCTACTATTGCTGCTGCTGCTGCTGTTATAACTACTACTATTGTTGCTACTCTTGCATCCACTACTACTACTACAACTACAACGGCCACTACTACTACTACTATGAGTATTACTACTACTGCTGCTGCGACAACAACAACAACTTCTTTTGCTACTACTTCTAGTACTACTGCTATTGCCACTGCTACTACTATAACTTCTACTACTACTACTACTACTACAACTACTTGTACAACTGCTACTACTACTAGTACTACAATTACTACTACTACAATTACTAATACTGCTATAGCTGCCACAAACTACTACCACTATTACTACAACAACAACAACTACTAGTACTACTATAAATACTACTACAATTGCTGTTGCTACTACTACTAGTACCACTACTACTACTACTACTGCTACTACTACTACAATTACTACTCCTACTACTACTAGTACCACTACTACTGCTACTACTGCTACAATTACTACTCCTACTACTACTACTATTACTATAGGTACTGTAACTACTACTATTAATATTACTCCTACCACCATAATTATTACTAATAGTACTATTATTACAACTACTACTGCTACAACAACTACTACTACAACTAGTACTCCTTCTGCTACTACTCATACTACTACTACTATTATTATTACTGCTACTACTTCTACTGCTACTTCTTCCACTTCTGTTCCTACTACTATTATTACTACAACTACTCCTGCTGCTGCAACATCTACTACTGCTGCTACACCGACTATTACTGCTGGTACTCCTACTACTACTATTGCTACTTCTATTACTACTATGCTACTATTACTACTACTGCGACTACTACTGCTACTAATACTACTAATATTACTACTATTACTACTACTATGACTACTACTACAGCTACAACAACAACTACTACTACTTCAACAACAACCCCTACTCTTATTGCTACTCTGACTACAACAACTACTACTACTTCTACAAAAACTCCTACTACAACAACTACTACTACACTACTACCGCCACCACTACTACTACTACTACAATTGGTAGTACTGCTACTAGAACTACTACTACTACTACTACTTCTACTGCTACTACTACTGCTTCTAATACTACAATTGCTACTATTACTACTACAACAACAACTACTACTACTACTGTTCTTGCTACTACTACTACTATTACTACTACTACTACTACTCCAAGAACAACTACTAATACTACAACTGCTACTACTACTACTACTACTACTACTGCAACTACTTTTACTACTACTATTGCTACTGCTACTACTACAACTGCCACTACTGCTACTGCAGCCTCCACTATGTATACTACTAGGACTGTTGCTACTATTTATACTACTAATACTAAGGCTTCTGCTACTACTAGTGCTACAATTGCAACTGCTACTCCTATTAATGCTACTACTGTTACTACTACTACTCCTGCTATTGCTACTACTACTGCTACTGCTGCGGCTGCTGCTGCTACTATTATTACCAATGCAGCTACTACTGCTACTACTACTAATATGATGACTACTACTACTACTACTACTACTCCTCCTTTTGCTGCTACTCCTACAGGTACTGCTACGACTTCTGCTACGGCTACTACTATTACAGATACTACTGCTACACTGCTACTACTCCCCTAATTACTACTGCTACTTCTACTACTGCTACAACTATTACTATTGTTGTTGTTACTACTACCACAACTACTACTACTAATATTACTACTAGCACTACTGTTATTGCTTCTACTATTACTACTAGTTCAACCATTGCAACTGCCACAGTTACTACTACTACTACTTCTGCTACTACTACTACTTGTACTGCTGCTGCTACCCCTACTATTACTACTCCTGCTGCTACTACCCACTACTATACTACTAGAAGTACTTTTGCTGCAACTATTATTCTTATTACTACTGCTACTACTACTACAAATAGTACTACTACTAATACTACTACAAATGATGTAGCTGCTACTACTAGTATTACTGCTGCTACTACTATTGCTGCTACTGTTACTACTATTACTACTACTACTAATAGTACTACTTCTACTGCTACTAATACTACTACAGCTACCACTACTGCTGCTACTACTAGTATTACTACTACAAACGCAACTACTGCAACTACAACTATTACTACTATTACTACTGTTGCTGCTACTCCGACAACAACTACTCCTACTACTACTATAACTACTTCTACTACTACTACTAATGCTACTACCACGACTATTGTGACAACTAATATTGTTCTTGCTGTTGCTACAACAACTACAACTACTATTGCTATTACTAATACAACTACAACAACTACTACTCGTGCTACTACTACTATTACTACTACAGTTGCTGCTCCTGCTTCTACTACTGCTACTACTACTCCTCCTCCTATTGCTATTGCTACTGCTCGTACTACTCCTATTACTACTACTACCACTTCTACGACTGCTACTATTACTACTACAGCAACTACTTTTGCTACCACTACTGCTACTACTACTACTACTACTATGAATACAACCTCAACTACTTCTACTACTATTACCACTACTTTTAATACTACTACTAATACTACTACTGTCATTTCTGTTACTGTAATTGCTACTTTGGCCACTACTTCTATTGCTACTCCTACTACTACTACTATGACAACTACTTCAACTACTCGTCCTGGTACTACTACAACAACAATAACTACTAAAACTACTGCTATTACTAAAATGACAACAACAACAACATCTACAAGGACTACTTCAACAACTACAACTACTACTACTATTTCTTCTGCTGCTACTATTGCTGCTAATGCTGCTTGAACTACTACTACTACTACTACTACTACTACTCTACTACTACTACTAATACTACTACTACTACTACTGCTGCTGCTGCTGCTCCTCCTCCTCCTCCTCCTCCTACTACTACTACTACTACAACTCCTGCTACTACTACTACTACTACTGCTACTACTACTCCTGCTCCTACTACTACCATGACTACTATTACTACTGCTTATGCTACTTCTAGTACTACTACTGCGACTAGAACGACTCCTGCAACTACTACTACTTTCGCTACTACTGCTACTACTGCTACTACTACAGCTACTACTACTACGACTACTACTACTACTGCAGCTACTACTAATGCAACTACAGCAACTACTGCTACTGCTGCTGCTACTGATACTAATCCAACTAGTACTACTACTAATAATTCTATGACTACTACTACTGTTGGTACTAGTACTACTCCCTCAATAGCTACTACTACTTCTTTTCCTATTGCTACTACTACTGCTACTAGTACTACTACAACAACTACTACTGCTACAACTACTACCGCTACTATTGCCACTACTATGACTTCTACTATGCTACTATGACCACTACTACTATCCGAACCACTACTACTACTGCTACAATTGATTCTTCTACTACAACAACTTCAACTTTTCTTGTTGCTGCTTGTACTACTACTACAGCTGCTACAACAACTACTACTACTACTCTCGCAACTACTACAACTACAGCTAGAACAACAACAACTACTACTATTAATGTTATTACTACTACTATTACAGTGACTACTACTACTACTACTACAACACTACTACTTCTGCTGCTGTTGCGGATACTAGTAGTTCTAGTACAATTACAGTTGCTACGACTGCTGCTACTACTACTGCTACTACTGCTGCTGCTGCTCTTATAACTACTACTATTACTGCTACTCTTGCGTCCACTTCTACTACTACAACTACAATGACCACTACTATTACTATGAGTACTACTACTACTGCCGCTGTGACAACTACAACAACTTCTTCTGCTACTACTTCTAGTACTACTACTATTGCTGCTACTACTACTACAACTGCTACTACTACAGCAACTACTACTACTACTAATACAACTACAACTACTACTATTTCTACTACTTGCACAACTACTACTACTACTACTACAATTACTACAACTACAATTACTAATACTGCTATAGCTGCCACAAACTACTACTGCCACTACTACCACTACTACTATTACTACTACTACAATAACTACTACTATTACTACTACTAATACCACTAGTACTACTACTACTAATGCTACTACCACTACAACTACAATAACTAATATTGCTGTTGTTGCTACTACAACAACTACAACAACTACTGCTATTACAAATACAGCTACAACAACTACTACTCGTACTACTACTACTACTGTTGCTGCTCCTACTACTGCTACTATTACTACTAGTACTACTTTTGATACTACTACTAATACAACCTCAACTCCATCCACTACTATTACCACTACTTCTACTACTACTACTAATACCACTACTGGGAGCTACTACTACTACTAGTCCTACTACTACTTCTACTACTGTAACTGCTACTTCAGCCACTACTTCTATTGCTACTCCTACTACTACTCCAATGACTACTACTTCTACTCCTACTACTTTTCCAACTCCAACAACAACACCTGCTACTACAATTACTACCACTACTACTACTACTTCTACTACTACTACTGCTACTACTGCTGCTGCTCCTACTTCTACTGCTACTACTACTACTATTACTACAGCAACTAGTACTACAACTAATACAACAGCTACTAATATTACAACTAATACTAGTCCTGTTGCAGTTGCGATTACTCCTACTTCTAATACTACTACTTCTTCTACAATAACAATAAATATTATTGCTACTACTCCTACTACTGCAACTACTACTATTGCTAATACTACTACTACCACTACTATTACTACTACTACTACTACTCCTCCACCTACTCCAACACCTACACCTACTACTACTAGTGCTACTACTCTTACTACTGCTTCAACTACTGTAGCTGCTACAACAACTACTACTACTGTTGCTACCACTACTACTACACCAACCCTTACTACTACAACTACTACTACAACTACTACTACAACTCCAACCCCTACTACTATAACTACTACTACTACTACTAGTATTACTATTGCTACCTCTACTAATATTACTACTATTGTACTTACTAGTACTGCTACGACTACTGCTGCAAATACTACTACTACTACTACTACCTCTACTAAAGTACTAGAACCACCACCACCACCACTACTACTACTACCTCTACTAAAGTACTAGCACCACCAGCACCACTACTACTACTACCTCTACTAAAGTACTACCACTACTACTACTACTACTACTACTACTACAATGACAACAACAATAACTACTACTACTACTACTGCTGCTACTACGGCTGTAACTAATGATAGTAGTACTACTACTACTACTACTTCTATTTTTAGTACTACAACTCCTACTTCTACTACTGCTACTAATTCTACTACCGCTACTAATTCTGCTACTTTTACGACTGCTACTTCAACTAAAACTAATACTGCAGCAGCTGCTACTTCTACTAGTACTACTACTACAACTACGATTATTACTACTACTACTGCTACTTCTATTATAACTACTACCCCTGCTACTACTGCTATAAGGACTACCACAACTACTACAACAACAACTACTACTACTACTTCTACTGCTACTAGTACTATTGCTACAGCTACTCCCACTACTGCTAGTATTACCACTGCTACTACTATTATTATTGCTCCTACTAATTCTTCTACAACAGCTACCACTACTAAACTACAAATACAACTACTACTCCTGCCACTACAACTACAATGACTACTACTATTACTACAACAACATCAGCTGCTACTACCACTAATACTAGTACTACCACTATTGCTACTGCCACTACTACAACTGCTACTACTACAACAACAACTACTTCAATTTCTACTAGTAGCACTACAACCTGTACTAATACTACTACTACAACAACTACTACTAGTACTACTTCTCCCGCTACTACTACTTCTACAACTAAAACTACTACTACGACAACTACTACTATTATTGCGACTACTACAATGACTACTACTGCAACCACTACTACTAGTACTACTACTACACCAACAACTACTACGATTACAACTACTAATACTACTACTACTACTACTACTACTACTACTACTACTAGTACTGCCACTACTACAATAACAACAACTACTAGTGCTACCACTACTCCAACAACTAGTACAACTACTATTGCTACTAGTTCTAGTACAACTACTGCTACTGGTGCTACTAGTGCTACGACTCGCCCTACTACTGCTTCTACTACTTCAACTACTACTATTGTTGCTACTACTATTATTGCTACAACTATTGTTGCTACTACTACAACAACTACTACTTCTACTACTACAACCACCACCACTACTACTACTAGTACTACTACTACTACTACTATTACTACCGCAACTACTTCTATTACTACCATTGCTGCTTCTACTATTACTACTACTACCACTGCTGCTATTTCTACTGCTTTTCCCACTACTACTACTACTTCCACTACTATGACTTCTACTACTACTACTACTACTACTACTACTACTACTGCAACAATAACAACTTCTACAACTATTACTTCAACTACTTCTACTGAATCTACTTTGACTCCTACTCCTACTACAATAATTACAACTACTACTCCGACTACAACAACTACTACTCCTACTCTTACTACCTCTCCTACTCCTACACCTACTCCTACTACTATAATTATTACTACACTTTTACTATTACTACTACTACTACTTCTACTATTACTACTAATACTAAAATGACTATTACTACTGCTACTATTCCTACTACTACTGTTGCTGCTACTGCTGCTGTTGCTACTTCTACCACTTCTACCACTACTAATACTACCACTACTACTACTACTACCACCCCCACCACCACCACCACCATCACCACCACACAACAACAACAACAACTACTACTATTTCTGCTACTACAACAACTACAACAACTATTATTACTGCTACTACTACAACTACTACTACTACTCCTACTAGTGCTAGTAATACTACTATCGCCACTAATGTTGCTGCTGCAGCAACTACTACTACTACAACTGTGACGGCTACTACTACTACTACTACTATTGTTGCTACTTCTACAACTGCTGCTTCTGTTATAGCTACAACTACTACTTCTCCTACTACTACCACGACAACATGACTACTTCTACTACTACTACTTTCACCACATCTACTACTATAACTATAGCTACTACTACAACGACAAAAACTACTACTACTTCTACTATTACTAGAGCTACTATTACTACTACTATTGCTACTGCTGCTACTACTACCACTACTACTACTACTGCTACTGTTGCTTCTACTACAACTATTACTACTACTAACACTATGATTACAACAAATGCTACTGTTACTACTACTTCTAGTGCTACTACTACTACAACTACTACTACTACAACAACTGCTACTGCTACAACTACTATAACTGCTATTGCTACTTCTACTGCTACTACTAATAGTGCTACTGCAACAACTACTGTAACAACTACAACTACTACTATGAGTACTACTTCCATAATAAGTTTTACTACCACTACTACTACTACTATTACTACTATTATTACTACTAGAACTCCCACTACATCTACTACTACTACTACTACTATTACTTCCGCTAGTACTGCTACTACATCTACTACTACTTCTATGACAACTACTTCTACTACTATGACTACAACTACTACTTCTGCTAGTAATACTACCACTACTACTACAACAACAGCAACAACTTCTACTACTAATACTAGTACTACTGCACTATTCTTACTAGTACTACCTCTACTACTAGTACAACAATAACTAGTTCTACTATTGCAACCATGACTTCTACTACTACAACTACTACTAAGGCGGCTACAACAACTGTCACTAATACAATAATTACTGCTCCTACGACTACTGCTGCAACTACAACTACTAATACTACTACTACCACTGGTATAACTACTACTCCTAGTAGAGCGGCTACTGCTACTTTCACTACTATTACTACAACAAATAGAACAACTGCTATTATTGCTGCTACTACTGCTATTTCTACTACTTCTACTAGTACTACTACTGCTGCAACTATTACTACTGGTACAGCTAGTGCTACTCTTAATACTACTACTACTACTACTACTACGAAGACGACGACTACTACTACTAATAGTACTACTCTAGATGCTTCTATTGCTGCTGTGACTAATGCTGCTACTACTACTACTACTACCATAGCTACTATTACTACTACTACTACTATTACAACAACTACTAGTACGACTGCTACAACTCCTACTTTAGTTTTTGCTACTACTACTATTACTTCATATACTACAACTACTACTGCTACCACTACCATGACTGCTACTACTACTACTTCTACTATTGTTATTGCCGCTACTTCTACTACTACTACTATTGCTACTACTGCTACCAATGTTACTACTAGTACTCGTACTTCAAATACTACTATTACTACAACAACAACAACTACTACCACTACTATGACTAGTACCACTACTACTGCGACTACTATTACTACGACTAGTACTACGACTACTACCACAACCATTGCTACTACAACTACCACTACTACCTCTACTACTACTACTATTGCTAATACTACTACTTCTAATGCTTCTATTAGTACTACTACTGCTACTACTACTGCACCTAGTAGTACAATTATTACTACTACTCCTACAACTACTACTGCTACTACTACTACCACTACTGGTATTACTACCACTACTACTGCTAATACTTCTCCTCCTTCTACTACTACAACTACTACTGCTATTATTTCTCCAGCTACTACTAGTTGTAGTACTACTTCTACTACTCTGCTTATTGCTATAACTTCTGCCATAACTACAATTACTACAACTACTTCTACGGCTACAACTACAACTAGTACTACTACTATTACAGCTGCTACTACTACAATTGCAACTACTACTATGATGACTAATACTAGTAAGACTGCTACCACTCCTGGTTCTACTACTAATACTAGAACTTCTCCTTCTACAATCACTATAGTTAGTACACCTTCTACTACTACTACCACTACGACTACTATGGCTACCACTACAACTCAACTTCTCCTACTACTACTACTACTACTACTACTAATAATATAGCTACTACAACTTCTACTACTACTACTACCACCACTTCTACTATTCGTACAACTACTACTGCCAGAACTACTACTTATGCTGCTGCCATTTCTACAACAACAACTACTACTGCTACTACTTTTACTCCTACTATTACTACTCTTGCTACTACTACTGCTGTTCCTTCTGGTAACACAACTAGTACAATAACTTCTACTATTACTACAACTATTAGTGCTACTACTACTTCTACTACAACTACTACTACTGCTGTTGCTGCAATTACTACTCCTACAACTGCTACTACTACTACTACTACTAGTAGTGCTACTACTGCTTCTACTGCTACTTCTATAACTACAAATACTGCTACTGCTACAACAACTACAACAACTACAACTACAACTACTACAAGTACCACTACTATAACAACTTCAACTACTACTACTCCTACTATCACTACAACAACTATGACTACTACTCCCACGACTTCTGCTACTATTACTACTACTACTACTTCTATTATTGTTATTGCTGCTCCTACTACTACTACTATCACCACTACTACTACTACTACTACCACTACTACTACTGTTGCTACTACTACTAACGTTTCTACTAGTACTAGTACTCCAAATACAATAACTACCAATGCTACCACGACTGCTACAACTTCTACTACCCCTACTACTACTATTTTGCCTACAACTACAAATACTAGCGCTACTACTGCTATTACTACATCTATGACTACTGCTACTACTAGAACTACCACTACTAATACAACTACTACTGCTCCTACTACTACTACTACTACTACTACTACTACTACTACTACTCCTCCTGTTGTTGTTGCTGTTGCTAGTGCTACTAATGTTACTCGTAGTAATAGTACTCCAAATGCAACAACTACAACTACTACTACCCCTACTACTACTACTACTACTACTTAGCAACTACTACTGATACTAGCACTACTACTGCTACTACTACATCTCAACAACTGTTACTACTACCACTACTACTACTAATACCGCCACCACCACCACTAGTACTACTACTACTAGTACTACTACTACTACAACTACAACAACAACTACTACTACTACTACTACTTCTACTACTTCTTCTTCGTCTACTACTACTACTACTACTGCTACTGCTGCTACTACTAATGTTGCTGCAACTACAACTACTACTACTTTCACCACTACTACTACTACTAATACTACAACCACCACTACTACTACTCTTAGTATTGTAGCTACTGCTACTACTATTATTTCACATACTACAACTACTACTTCTAGTACTACAGCAACTACTACAAATACTGCTACTGCTACTGCTGCTACTACTACTACTACTATTATTATTATTATTATTGTTGGTACTGCTAGTACTACTATAGTTGCTGCTACTACTAATGCTATTACTCCTACCACTACTACCACTAGTACTACTGCTCCAACTACTACTACTACTACTACTACTACCACTACTACCACTACTACTACTACTCGTACTACTACTACTTCTACTAGTAGTAGTAGGAGGGGTACTATTGCTACCACTACTGCTACTACTACTACCACAACTACTATTACTGCTACTACTACTACAACTACTACTATTACTACTACCACAACTACAACTACTACTAGCACTACTACTTCTACAACTACTACTTTACTCCTTCCACTACTGCTACTACAACTACTTCTAGTAGTAGTACTACAATTTTTGCTACTACTACAACTGCTAAAATTTCTTCTAGCATAGCTACTATTGCTACTGCCATAACTACTACTACTACTGCTGCTACTACGATAATGAATAACACTGCTACTGCTAATAATACTACTACTCCTCTTATTGTTGTTGTTGTTGCTATTGCGACTACTACTACTACCACCACCACCACCACTGCTACTGTCATCACTACTACTGTTGCTATTGCGACTACTACTACTACTACCACCACCACCACTGCTACTATCATTACTACTACTGCTGCTACTGCTGCCACTACTACAACTACTATAGCTGCTACTCCCACTAGTACTGCTTCTCCTACTCCTAATACTATTGCTACTACAACGGCTACTGCTACTAGTACTACTACTACTTGAGCTGCTACTATTACTACTTGTACTACTACAATAACTACTTCTACACTACTCCAACTAATACTACTAATACTACTATGGCTACTACTACTACCATAACTACTGCTATTTGTAGTACTACTACTGTTGATACTACTACAACTATGACTACTTCTTCTAGAATAATAGCTGCTACTGCGACCATTGCTACTACTACCACTGCTACTACTACTACTACTAGTACTATAACCACAACTATGACTACCACTACTGCTAATACTACTACAAGTACTACAGCTTCTACTACTACTATTCCTACTATTGTTACTATTGCTACTGGTACTACTATCACTACTACTACTTTTAATACTACAACTGCTATCACTACTATTATGAATACTACTACTCATACTTTGTCTAGAACTACTAAGTAGTAGTAGTGGGAGTAGAAGTACTTGTAGTAATAGAGGTAGCAGTAGCAGTAGCATAAGTAGTAGTAGTAGAAGCAGCTGTGGTGGTAGTAATAGTAGTAGTAGCAGCTATAGTAGTAATAGCAGTAGCAGCAGCTATAGTAGTAATAGTAGTAGCAGCAGTAGTAGTTATTATAGTAGTAGTCATAGTAGTAGTAGTGATAGCAATGGTAGTAGAAAAGTAGTAGTAGTAGTGGTGGTGGTACTTGTAGATGCAGTACAGTTGTAGCAGTAGTGGTAGAATTGGTAGTAGTGGTAGTAGTAGTAGCAGTAACAATAGCCGTTGTTGTAGTACTAGTAGTAGTAGAGGTAGTACTTGCTTGAGTAGCTAAAATGGCAGCAACAGTAGTAGTAGTAGAAGTTGCAATAGTAGTAATAGTAGTAATAGTAGTAGTAGGAGTAGTAGTAGTAGTGGTAGTAGTATTAGGAGTAGAAGTAGTTGTAGTAGTAATAGTAGTAGCAGTAGTAGTAGCAACAGCAGTAGTAGTAGTAGTCATAGTTGTGGTAGTGGTATTTGCAGCAGCAGTAGCAGTATTAATAGTAGTTATTATTGTAGTAGGGGAAGAAGTAGCATTAGCAATAGTAGCTATTTTAGCGGTTATAGCTATAGCAGTAGTAGCCATTGTAGTAGTAATATTAGTAGTAGTAGAAGTAGCAAGAGTATTAGTGGTAGTAGTATTGGAAGTAGTAGCAGTTGCAGTAGTAGTAGTAGCAGTAGCAGTAGAACCAAAAGTAGCAATGATAGTTGTAGTAGTAGTAATAGCAGTAGCAGTTGTAGTAGTAGTAGTATTAGTAGTAGCAGTTGTAATAGCAATAGTTATGGTAGTAGCTATACTAATAGTAGTAGAAGAAGTTGTTACTGATGTTGTAATAATAGTAGAGTTGTACTAATAGTAGCAACAATCGTAGTAGTTGGAGTAGTTGTAGTATTAGGAGTAGTAGCAACAATTTTAGTAGTTGTAGTAGTTGTCATAATATAAGTTATAGTAGTGTAGCAATTATAGCAAAATTAGTAGTCATAGTAGATGTAGTAGTTGCTGTTGAATCATCATTAGTAGTACCAGTAGTAGGAATTATAGTAATAGTAGTTGAAAAAATAGGAGAAGTAGTAGTAGGGAATTTAGAAGTAGTAGTCGTAGTAGTTGCAATACTAGTAGTAGCAGAAGTAGCAACAACAACAGTAATAGTAGTAGTAGTAGTAGAAGCAGTAGCAACCTTGTAGCAGTTGTAGTAGTTGTAGGACAAGTAGGGTAGTAGCAATACTACTAGAAATAGTGGGAACCATAGTAGTACTAGTAGTAGGAGTAGCAATAGTTATTGCAGCAGCAGTAGTATTAGTTGTTGTTGTCGTGGGAGAATTAGTACTAGTAGCAGTAGTAGTAGTTGTAGTACTAGCAGTAGTAGCAAAAGTAGTAGTTGTAGTAGCAGTAGTAGTACTATCAGTAGCAATAAAAGTAGTAGTAGCAGCAACAGTTGTTGTAGTAATAGAAGTAATCGTACTAATAGTAGTAGTAGTACTAGTAGTAGAACTAGCAGTAGGAGTAGCAGTAGCTACAGCAATTATAGCAGTAGCAGTAGTAGTGGTAGTGTTGCAACAGTAATAGTAGCAGTAATAGCAGCAGAAGTAGAGAAAGCATTAGCTGTTGTAGTAGTAATAGTACTAGTAGAAGAAGTAGTAGTTGTAGTAGCAGTAGTTGTTGTTGTTGTAGTAGTAGTAGCACCTGTAGTGGGTAGTAGGAGAAGTAGCAGGAGCAGTAGCATTTTAACAATAGCAGTTGTAGTAGTAGTAGTAGTAGTAGTAGTAGTAGCAATAGTTGTAGTAGAAGTGGTACTAGTAGTAGTCGTAGTATTAATAGCGGTAGTATTAGTTGTAGTAGTAGTATTAGTAGCAGAAGTAGTAGTAGTAGTATTAGTAGCAGTAGTAGTACTAGTACTAGTAGCAGTAGTAGTAGCTACAACAACAATAGTGGTATTAGTAGTAGTAGTAGTAGTAGGAGGAGGAGGAGGAGGAAGAGGAGTAGTAGTAGCGTTAGCAGTAGCAGCATTAGTAGTAGTAGTAGTAGTAGAAGTAGTTGTAGTAGTAGTTATAGTAGCAGTAGTAGCTAGAGTATTCGTAGTAGGAGTATCACTAGAAATTGAAGCACTAGCAGTAGGAGTAGTGGTAGCATTATTATTAGTAGTAGAAAAAGTATTCCCAGTAGCAGTAGTAGTAGTAGTCATAGAAATAGCAGTTGCCACTGGAGCAGTAGTAGTAGGAGTCATGGCAGTAGTACTGAGAGTAGAAGTTGCATTAGCTAGAGCAGAAGTAGTAGTAGTAGCAGTACTAGTAGGAGAATCAAAAGTAAAAGTAATAGTAGTAGTAGTATTAGTAGCTGGATTTGTAGTAGTAATTGTTGCAGTTGGAGTAGAGAAAATATTAGTAGTAGTAATAGTAGTTGGAGCATTCGTAGTACTAGTAGTAGTAGTAGCAATAGTACTAGTAGTTGTACTAGTAGTAGTAGTAGTAGATGATGTAGAAGTAGCTATAGTAGTACTAGGAGGAGCAGTAGTAGTATTAGTAGCAATAGTAACTGTAGTATTAGTAGCTGCAGCAGTAATAGCAGTAGTAGCAGTTGTAGTAGTAATAGTTGTTATAGTAGTTACAATTGTAATAGCAGTGGTAGTATTAGTAGTAGTCGTAGAAGTTGGAGAAGTAGCAGTTGTAGTAGCAATAGCAGTAGTTGTACTAATTGTAGTTGTAGTAGTTATAATTGTAGTAGAAGCAATAGTAGCAGTAGCATCAAAGGTATAGTGGTAGTAGTAGTAGTAGTAGTATTAACAGTAGTAGCAGCAACAACTATAGTAGTAGTTGTAGCAGCTATGGTAGTAGTGGTAGAACTCGCAGTAGTGGCAGTTGTAGTAGTGGTAGCAGCAGTGGTAGTAATAGAATTAGTAGCAGCAGTAATAGTTGTAGTAGTAGAATAGTAGTAGCAGTAGTATTAGTAGCAATAACTACAGCAGCAGTAGTAATAGTAGTAGTACCAGTAGTAGCAGTGGATGTAGTAGTAGTAGCTGCAATAGTAGTAGTAGTAGTAGTAGTACCAGTAGTAGCAGTAATACTAGTAGTTGTAGCAGTTGTAGCGGTGCTAGTGGTAGTCGCACTAGTAGCAATAGTACCAATAGGAGTAGTAGTAGCAATAGTAGTAGCAGTTGTAGTAGCAGTAGTAGCAGTAGTAGTATTAATAGTTGTACTTGTAGTGGTACTAGTAGAAGAACTGGCAGCAGTAGTAGCAAAAGTAGTAGTTTAGTAGTATAAGTACTAGTAGTAGCAGAAGTAGTAGTAGTAGAAGTCGCATTAGTAGTAGTAGTAGTTGTCACAGCCGCATTAGTAGTAATAGTAGTAGAAATAATAGTTGTAATTGTAGTAGTAGTAGCAGTAGCAATAGCAGTGGTAGTAGGAGTGGTAGTGGTACTAGTAGATGTAGTACCATAGTAGCAGTAGTGGTAGTAGTGGTAGTAGTGGTAGCAGTAGTAGCAATAGCAGCAACAGCAGCAGCAGTAGTAGCAGTAGTAATAGAAGTAGTAGCAGTGGTACTAGTAGCAGAAGTAGCTGTAATGGTAGCAGTTGTAGTAATAGCAGAAGTAGCTGTAGTAGTGGTAGTCGTAATAGCTGTAGTAGCAGTAGTAGTGGAAGCAGTAGTATTAGAAGTAGGAGTAGTTATTGTAGTAATAGTAGTAGCAGCAGCAATCGCAGCAGCAGTAATTGCAGTAGTAGAAGTAGCAGTAGTAGTCATAGTTGTAGAAGTAGTAGTAGCTGTTGTTGTAGTAGGAGAAGCAGTTGCAGTAGCAATAGTAGCTATTGCAACAGTTGTAGCAGTAGCACTAGTGGCTATTGTAGTAGTGGAAGTATTAGAAGTAGTAGCCAGAATAGTAGTAGTGGTAGTAGTAGTCTTAGTAGAAGTAGCAATAATAGTAGTTGTAGTAGTAGTAGTAGTAGGAGAAGTAGAAGTAGTGATGATAGTTGCAGTAGTAGTACAAGTAGTGGCAGAAGTAGTAGCAGCAGCAGTAGTAGTAGTAAGAGTAGTAGCTGTCAAGTAGCAGTTGTAACAGTAGTGGTTGTAGTAGTTGTAGGAGAAGTAGAGCAACAGCAATTCTGGTAGGAATAGTGGCAGCTATAGAAGCAATAGTAGTAGAAGTAGTAGTAGGAGTAGCAGTAGTTGTTGCAGTAGTAGTAGTATTAGTTGTTGTTGTTATAGAAGTAGTACTAGTAGCAGAAGTAGTTATTGTTGTAGTAGCACTAGCAGTAGCAGTAGTCGAAAAAGTTGTAGTTCTATTAGCAGTATAGTACTATCAGTAGTAGTAGAAGCTATAGTAGCAGCATACTAGTAGTAGTAGCAATAGTAATAGTATTAGTAGTAGTAGCAGTACTAGTAGTACCATTATAAGTAGAAGTAGCAGCAACTGTAGCAATTGTCACAGTAGCGATAGTATTAGTAGTAGTGTCATAGCAGAAGCAGTAGTAGCAGTACTAGTAGCGGTAGGATTAGTCGTTATACCAATAATAGTAGTAGTATGAGAAGTAGTAGTAGTAGTAGTAGCAGTAGCAGCAGTAGTAATCATACTATTAGTAGCAATAGTATCTATAGTTGCAGTAGGAGCAGCATTAGTAGCAGTAGCATTTTAGAAGTAGCAGTTGTAGTTGTAATTGTAGCGGTAGTAATAGTACTGCTAATAGCAACAGTAGTTGATGTTGTATTAGTAGTAGCAGTATTTCTAGTAGCATTAGTAGAAGGAGCAGGAGAAGTAGTAGTAGGAGTAGCAATTGTAGTTGCAGTAGTAGTAGTAGTAGTGGGAGTAGTAGTGGTAGCAGTAGGAGTATCATTAAGAAAAATATTAGTAGTTGTAGTTGTAGTAGGAGTAGTAATAATAGTTGCAGTAGAAGTAGGAGAAATAGTAGCAATAGTAATAGTAGTAGAGTAGGAGCAGTAGTTATAGCAGTAATAGTAGTGGTCGTAGTAGTAGTATTAGTAGAAGTAGTAGTAGTAGCCATAGCACAAGTTTCAGTAGTAGTTGTTGTAGTAGTAGCCGTTGTAGCAGAAATATTAGTTGCAGCAGTTGCAGTAGTAACAGTAGTTATAGCAGTAGCAGTAGTCGTAGAAGCAAGAGAAGTAGTAATAGTAGCAGGGGTAGTAGAAGCTATAATAGTAGAAGAAATTGTTCTACTACTATATCGGCTACTGTTGTTGCTATTACCAACATTTCTAGTACTCCAAATACAACAACTACTACTAAAAAAGTTATTGTTGCTACTGCTGTTGCTACTACCACTACCACCACCACTACTACTACTACTAATGCTACTACTACTGCAACTACTACTTTTACCACTACTACAGCTGCTACGACTACTGCTACTACTTCAATTGCCATTACAACACCTACTGCTACGACTGCTTCAACTACTGCTACTACTACTACTAGTACTATTACCATGACTACCACTACTTCGACTACTACTAGTACAACTACTACTACTACTACTACTACTACTACAACAACAACTACTACTACTTCTACTACTAATACTACTACTAATACCATTACTACTACTACTACAACAACAACAACTACTACTATTACTACTTCAACTACTACTACTACTACTAGTATTACTACTACCACTACTGCCACTACTACAACTACTACTACTACTAAAACTACTGCAACTACTACTACTACTACTACTATTACAACTACAACAACTACTGGTAGTAGTACTACTACAACTACAACTACTACTACTACTACAAATACTACTACTTCCACTACTGCCACTACTACAACAACAATGACAACAACAACTACTACTACACCTACTACTACTACTACTACTACTAGTTGAAGTAGTAAGAATAGTAGTATAGTAGGAGTAGTAGTAGTGGTAGTTGCGATAGTTGTAGTAATAGTGGTTGTATTGGTGGTCGTAGTTATAGCTATAGTAATAGTAGTAGGAGTAGTACGAGTTGTAGTTGTAGTTGTAGTAACAACTGTATTTATAGTTGTGCCAGTAGTGGTAGCAGTAGTAGTAGTTTTTGTACCGATAGTAGTAGTTGTTGTATTTGTTGTTATTGTGGTAGTTATAGTAGTAGTAGCAGTAGCAGCAATAGCAATAGTAGTCTAAGTAGTTGTAGCAGTAGTACTTGTAGTATAGTAGTGGTAGTAATAGGAGAAGTCGTTGTCATAGTAGCACTAGTAGAAGTAGGAGTAGGAGTAGCAGTAGTAGGTGTAGGGGTAGTAGTAGTAGTAGTAGTAGTAGTAGTAGTAGAAGTAGTAGTTGTT
Organism: Trichopus zeylanicus subsp. travancoricus; assembly: GCA_005019695.1. Classification (NCBI taxonomy): domain Eukaryota; kingdom Viridiplantae; phylum Streptophyta; class Magnoliopsida; order Dioscoreales; family Dioscoreaceae; genus Trichopus; species Trichopus zeylanicus. The sequence goes on from RXID01014759.1 coordinate 234,225, forward strand.
GTGGTAGTATTAGTCGTAGCAGTAGTAATAGTAGTAGTAGTAATAGTAGTAGCAGTAATAATAGTTATAGTAGTAGTAGTAGAAGTAGTAGTAGCGATAGTAGTGGTAGGAGTTGTAGTAGTAGTATTATGAGTAGTAGTGGTAGTAGTAGGAGCAACGGTAGCAAGAGAAATAGTGGTAGTAGTAGTAGTCATAATAGTAGTAGTAGTAGTCATTGTATGAGTAGTAGTCATAATTGCAGTAGTAGTAGTGGTATTAGTTGCACTAGTCGTAGCAAAAGTAGTAGTAGTAATAGTTATAGTAGTAGTAGTACTAATAGTTGAAGTAGTAGGAATTGTAGTAGTAGTAGTAGTAGTAGTAGTAAAAGTAGTAGTTGTAGAAGGAGTATTAGGAGTACTAGTAGAAGTAGTAATTGTAGTAATAGTAGTAGTAGTAGGAGTACATATATTAGTAGTATCAATAGCAGTAATAGTAGTAAGAGTAATAGCACTAGTCGTACTAGAAGTACTAGTAACAATAGTAGCAGTTGTAGTAGCAGTAGCACTAGTAGCAGTAGTACTAGTACTAGTACAAGTCGTTGTAGTAGTAGGAGTAGCGGCAACAGCCGTAGTAGTAGGGGTAGCTACAGTAGTAGGAGTAGTAGCTGCAGCAGCAGCAGAAGTAGTAGTAGTAGTAGTAGTAGGAATAGTTATTCTTGTAGTAGTAGTTGCTATCGCAGGACTAGTAGTAGTAGTCATAGTAGTAGTAATAGTAGTAGTAGTAGTTGTTGTAGTAGTGGTAGTAGTAATAGTAGTAGTTGTTGTACTAGTAGTAGTAGTCATAGCTGTAGCAGGAGTAGTAGTGCTCATAGGAGTAGTGGTAGTAGTAGTAGTAGAAGTAGTAGTAGAAGCAACGACAGTAGTAGTAATAGTTGGATTAGCAGTAGTGGTAGTAATAGTAGTAATAGCTGTAGTACTAGTAGTCATAGTAATTCTAGTAGTGGAAATAGTAGTTGTAGTAGTAAGTATTGGTAGTAGTAGTAGAATATAGTACCAGTCGCACGCGTAGTAGTAGAAGCTGAAGCGGTAGTAGTAGTAGAAGTAGTAGAAGCAGTAGTAGAAGCAGAAGCAGTAGTAGTAGTAGTAGAATTGATAGTAGTTGGAGAAGTAGTAGTAGTAGTAATGGAAGTAGTAGCTATAGTAGTAGTAGAAGTAGTAGTGTAGTAGTAGTAGTAGTAGCAGCAACAACAACAATAGCAGGAGTAGTAGTAGTAGTTGTACCAGTAGTAATAGGAGTAGTAGTTGTTGTTATAGTTGTAGTAATAATAATAATAGTAGTAATAGTGGTAGTAGTTGTAGGAGGAGTAGTAGTAGTACTAGTAGCAATCAGAGTAGTAGTATTAGTTGTAGTTGCAACAGTATTAGTTCTAGTAGCCGTAATATTTGATGTAATAGTGTTAGCAGTAGTAACAGAAGTAACTGTTGTAGTAGTAGTAGTAGCTGTAGTAGTAGTAGGAATAGTAATCGCTTAAAAAGTAGGAGTAAAGTAGTAGTAGTAAGGGAATTAATAGTTTCTGTAGTAGTAGTAGCAGTAGTAGTTATTGAAGTAGTAGGAGGAGAAGTAGTAGAAGTAGTAGCACTAGTTGTTGTACAAGTTGTGGTAGTAGTAGAAGAAGTTGAAGCAGTAGCAGTAGTAGTTGTTGTTGTATTAGTCAGAGTAGCAGTTGTAGTAGTGGAAGTGGTATAGTAGAAGTAGTAGCCACGGCAATATTATTAGTAGTAGTAGTGTAGTAGTAGTAGAGGTAGTAGTAGTAGCAGTAGTAGTACTAGTAGTTCTAGTTGTAGTGATTGTAGTAGTAGCAGTAGAAGTTGTAGCAGTAGTAGAAGCTATAGTAGTAGAGGTAGTAGTAGTAGCAGTAGTAGTACTAGTAGTTCTAGTTGTAGTGATTGTAGTAGTAGCAGTAGAAGTTGTAGCAGTAGTAGAAGTTATAGTAGTACTAGTTGTTCTAGTGGTAGTGGTTGTAGTAATAGTAGTAGAAGTTCTATCAGTAGTAGTGGTAGTAGAAGTAGTAGTAGTAATAGTAGTATTAGTCAAGGTAGCAGTGGTCATGCTAGAAGTAGTAGTAGTAGCAGTAGTCGCAATTGTGGTAGTAGCAATAGTAGTGTAGTAGTAGTAGAGGTAGTAGTTGTAGTATACTAGTAAAAGAAGTAGTAGTAGTAGTAGTAGTAGTAGTAGTAGTAGTAGTAGTAGTAGTAGTAGTGGTCCCTAGTCGTACTAGGTCGGAGTAAGAAGTAGTCTCGTCGCGCGCCGTAGTAGTAGCAATAGCCGTTGTAGTAGCAACAATAAAATATAGTATTAGTAGTAGTAGTAGCAGTAGTAGAGTAGCAGTAGTAGTGGTAGCAGCAATATAGTAGTAGTAGTAGTAATAGTAGTAGTACCTGTAGTAGTAGTAGAACTTGTATTAGTTGTAGTAGCTGAGTAGTAGTAGTTGTCTAGAAATTGTAGTAGTCGTAGTAGCAGTAGTTATTTTAGTGGTAGTAGTAGTAGTAGTAGTCTTAGTAGTAATAGTAATAGTAGTTGTAGCGATAGCAATAGCTGCAGATGTTGAAGTAGTAGTAGAAGCAGTAGTAGGAGTAGCAGCAGCAATAGTAGCAGCAACAGTAATAATAGTAGTAGTAGTACTAGTAGTACTAGTAGTACTAATACTAGTAGTAGTGCTTGTAGTAGTTGTGGTTGCAATAGTAGTCATAGTCATAGTACTAGAATTAGTTGTACTAGTAGTAGTAGTCATAGTAGTAAAATTAGTAGCAGTACTGGTTCTAGTTGTTGTGGTATTAGTGGCAATAGGAGTTGTAGTAGTAGTAGCAGAGTAGTAGTAGGAGTAGTTATTGCTGGAGTAGTAGTAGCATGAGTACTGGTTGATGAAGTCGCAGTATTGTACTAGCACAAGTAGTAGTACCACTAGAAGTTGTAGTAGTCGTAGTAGTAGTAGTAGTAGTACTAGTAGTTGTAGTAGTAATTATAGTAGTAGGGGTAGAAGGAGTAGTCGTTGCAGTAGCAACATTAGTAGCAATATCTGTACTAGCAGAAGTAGTAATAGTAGTAGCAATAATAGTTGAAGTGGTTGTAGTAGTAGGAGCAGCAACAGTAGCTATAGTAGTAGTACTAGTAGTAGTTGTAGTAGTAGGAGGGGTACTCATAGTAGTAGTTGTAGCTATAGCAGTAGCCGGAGAAGTGGTGATGGTGGTTGTGGTGGTGGTGGTGGTAGTAGTAGTAGTAGTAGTAGTAGTAGTGGTAATTGTAGTTGTTGTTGTAGTAGTAGTAGTAGTATTAGTCGTCATAGAAGTAGTTGTAGGAGTAGTAGTAGTACCAGAAATAGTAGTTGTAGTGGTAGTGTTGTAGTAGTGGCAGTACTTGTAGCAGTAGTAGTAGTGTTAGTAGTAGTACTTGTAGTTGTAGTAGAAGTAGTAATTGTAGTCTTACTAATAGTAGCAAAAGTTATAGTAGCAGTAGTAGTAGTAGTAGGAGGAGGAGGAGTAGCAGCAGCCGCAATAGTTACCGCAGTGGTAATAGTAGTAGTAGTAGTAGTGGTAGTAGCAATAATTGTAGCTGAAACAATAGTGGTAGCTGTAGGACCATTAGTAGCTGCAGTGGTAGTAGTTGAAGCAGTAGTAGTAGTCACTGAAGTAGTAGTAGTGAAGTCAGTAGTAGGAGTAGTGCTAGTTGTAGTAGTAGGATTAGTAGTGTTAGTAATAGTCAGAGTAGTAGGAAAGTAGCAGAAGAAGTAGTAGTTGTAGCAGTTGTAAGAGTAGCAGTCCTAATAGGATAAGTAGTAGTTGTTGTATTAGAAGTTGTAGTAGTAGTTGTAATAGCAATAGTATTAATAGTAGTAGCAACAGCAGTAGTATTAGTAGCAGTAGGAGTACTAGTTGTTGTACTTGATATAGCAGTAGTAGTAATAGCAGTAGTAGTAGTATCGACAATAGTAGTAGTAGTAATTATAGCGATAGTAGTAGGAGCAGTAGTAGTAGCAGTTCTTGTACTAGTTGCAATAAAATAGTATTAGTGGTAGAAGTAGTAGTTGAAGTTGTAGCAGCAATAGTGGTAGTAGTGGTAGTAGTAGTAGTAGCAGTAATAGTTATATCAGAAGTAGTAGTAGTAGTAGTAATAGTAGTAGTCTTGGTAGTAGTAGTAGTAGTTGTTGTAGTTGTAATAGTAGGAGTGGTAGTAGTATTAAGAGGAGTGGTAGTAATGGAAGAAGAAGTAGTAGTAGTAGTAGTAGTAGTAGGAGTAGTAGTAGGAGTGGCAATCGAAGTTGTAGCAGTAGTTGCAATAATAATAGATGTGGTAGTAGTAGGAGGAGTCGTAGCAGTTGTTGTAGCAGCAGCAGCAGTAGTAGTAGTAGTAGAAGCAGCAAAAGTAGCAGTAGTCGTAGTAGTAGTAGTTGTAATAGCAGGATTACTTGTTGCAGTAGTACTAGTAGTAGTAGTAGTAGTAGTAGTAGTAGTAGCAGCAGCAGCAGCAGCAGCAGTAGTAGTAGTAGTAGTCAAAGTAGTACCAATAGTAGTTGTAGTAATAATTGTTGTTGTACTAATTATAGTAGAAGTAGGAGCAGTAGTGGTAATAGTTGATTTAGTACTAGTAATAGTAGTAATGCTAATGGTAGTAATAGTTGTAGTACTGGTAATACTTGTAGTATTGGTAGTGGTAGTAGTAGCAGAAGGTGTAGTAGTAGTGGTAGCCCTAGTAGTAGTACAAGTCGTAGTAGTTGTAGTATTGGTAGTGGTAGTAGGAGTTCTTGTAGTAGTAGCAGCAGTAGAAGTGGTAGTATGAGTAGTAGTTATAGCCGTAGTTTTTGTAGTACTAGTTTCAAAGTTGTAGTTATTATAGTACAAGCAGTAGTAGTTGTAATACTAGTGTCGGAGTAGTAGCTGTAGTTATAGTAGTAGAGCTAGTAGTAGTAGTAGTAGTAATAGTAGTAGTATTTGCAGGATGAGGAGGAGTAGTAGTAGTAATAGCATTAGTTGTTCAAGTAGTAGTAGTAGTAGTCGTGGTGGTAGTAATAGAAGTAGAAGGAGTAGTAGTTCTAGTAATAGTAGTATTAGTAGTAATTCTAGTAGTAGTAGTAGTAGTAGTAGTAGTAGTAGTAGTAGTAGTAGTAGTAGTAGTAGTAGTAGTAGTAGTAGCAACAGTAGTAGTAGTAGTAATAGTACTAGTAGTAGTAGTAGTAGTAATAATAATAGTAGTATAGTAGGAGTAGTAGTAGAAGTAGTTGGAGTAGTAGTAATAGCAGTAGAAGTAGTGGTAGTTGAGGTAGTAGTAGTAATGGTGATAAATGATGTGCTCAAGTTATGTAGTGGTAAAAATAGTAGTATACAAGTTGTGGTGCAATAGCAGTAACAGTAGTAGCAGTAGTAGCAGTAGTTGCTGTAGTAGTAGTAATAGTAGCAGCAGCAGCAGCAGCAATAGTAGTCTAAGTAGTTGTAGAAGTAGAAGTATAGTAGTAGTAGTAATAGGTGTAGTAGTAGTTGTAATAGCACTAGTAGAACTAGGTATAGGAGTAGTAGTAGGTGTAGTAGTCAGAGTAATAGTTGTAGTGGTAGTAGTGGTACTAGTAGAAGTAATAGTTATTGTTGTAGTATTAGTAGCAACAACATTAGTGGTAGTCATACTTGGTGTAGTAGTTGTAGTAGTAGTAAGAGTAGTAGTAGTAAGCGTGGCAGTAGTAGTGATAGTAGTAATAGTAGTAGTATTTATAGTAGCAGTGGTTGCGGTAGTAATAGTTGTCACAGTAGTAGTAGGTGTAGTAGTAGGTCTTGCTATAGAGGTAGTGCTAGTAGCAATAGTAATAGAAATAGTGGTAATAGTAGTAGCAGTAGCAACAACAGCAGTAGTAGTAATGCTAGTCGTAGCGGGAGTAGTATTAGAAGGAGCAATAGAAGTAGCAAAAGCAGTAGCAGTAATAGTAGTTGTTATAGTAGTAGTTGTAGGAGTTGTAGTACAATGAGTAGTAGCGGTGGTAGTAGTTGTAATAGCAGCAATAGTATTAATAATAGTAGTATTAGTAAAAATAATAGTTGTAGGAGTAGAAGAAAAAGTAGTAGTAATAGTAGTAGTTGCAATGGTAGTTGTATTAGTTGTAGTAGCTGTAGTAGTTGTTATTGTTGTTGTAGTAGCAGTTGTAGTAGTAGTAGTAGTAGTAGTAGAAGTAGGAGTAGTAATAGCAGTAGGAGTAGTAGAAGTAGTTGTAGCATTAGTTGTAATAGTAGTAGTGGTAATAGTAGTAATAGTATTAATAGTTGTAGTATTAGTAGTAGCTGGAGTTGCAGAAGTAGTAGTAGTCGTAGCAGTAGGCGTAACTGTAGAAGTGGTCGTAATACGAGTAGGAATCGAAATATCAGTAATAGTAGTAGTAGCAGCAGCAGTAGTAGTAATAATTATAGTGGTAGTAGGAGTAGTAGAAGTAACAGTAGAAGCAGCAGCAGCAACAGTAGTAGTAGTAGTAGTAGGAGTAGTGCTCGGAGTAGCATATGTAGTAGTAGCAATAGTAGTACTTGCAGTAATAGTTGTATTCGTTGTAGTCGCAGTTGTTATTATAGTAGTAGTAGTAGTGGTAATAGTAGTAGTAGGAGCAGTACTACTACTACTTGTAGTAGTAGTAGCTGCAGTAGTCGTATTAGCAGTAGAAGTAGTAGTAGTAGTTGTTGTTGTTGTCGTTGTAGTAATAGCAGTTATAGTAGTAGTGGTGGTGGTGGTAGTTGTCGTAGTATTAATAGTAGTCGTAGTACTAGTACAAGTAGTAGTTGTTGTCGTACAAGTAGTAGTAGTAGTAGTAGTAGTAGGAGTAGCAGTTTTAGTAGTAGTAGCAGTAGTAGTAACTATAGTAGTACTACTAGTAGTATTTGTAGAAGAAGTTATTGTTGTTGTTGTAGTAGCAGTGATACCCATAGTAGCAGTAGTAGTGGTGGTCCTTGTAGTAGTAGTACTAGTATTTGCCAGAGGAGCAGTAGTAGTAGTTGTAAGAGCTACAGCAGTAGTAGTTGCAGTAGTCACAACAAATGTAGTTGTAGTAGCACTAGTTGCAGCTGCAATAGCAGTAGAAGCAGTTGTGTAGTATTAGAAGTAGTAGTCACTGTAGTAGTAGTAATAGTAGTAACAGGAGCAGTAGTAGTAGTTGTTTCAGCTGTAGTTGTCATAGTGGTAGAAAGAGTTGCAGTACCATGAGTTGTAGTCGTAGTAGAGATAGTAGTAGTAGTAGTAGTAGTAGTAGAGTAGTCGTTGGGGCAGCAATAGGAGCAGGGGAAGCTGTTGTAATAGAAGTTGTTGTAGGAGTCGGAGTAGTAGCAGCAGCAGCAGCAACAGTAGTAGTAATAGTAGTAGTAGTAGTAGTAGTAGTAGAAGAAGAAGAAGAAGAAGAAGAAGAAGAAGAAGAAGAAGAAGAAGAAGAAGAAGTAGGAGTAGTAGTAGGATTAGCAGCAGAGGTAGTAGTAGTAGCAGCTATAGTAGTAGCAATAGGAGGAGGAGTAGTAGTGGTAATAGTAGTTGTTGTAGAAGGTGTATTAGGAGGAGGAGTAGTAGTAGTTGTAGTAGTAGCAATAATAGTAATCGTAGTAGTAGTGGCAGTTGTCGCAATCACAGCAACAGGAGCGGTAGTACTACTAATTGTAGTAGAAGTAGTTATTGTTGTTATAGTAGTAGTTGTAGTTATGGTAGTAATAGTAGTAGTTATAGTAGTAGTAGTATTAGTAGAAACAGTAGTTGGAGTTGGAGTAGCAGTAGTAGCATTAATAGTAGTAGTAGTGGTAGTAATAGAAGTAGTAGTAGTGGTGGTGGTAGTGGTGGTGGTAGTAATAGAAGTAGTAGTAGTGGTGGTGGTAGTGGTAGTAGTAGTTGTTGTAATACTACTACTAGTTGTTGTTGTTGTTGTAGTAGTTGTAGTAGTAGTAGTAGTAGTAGTAGTAATCGAGTAGTCGTAGTTGTAGTAGTAGTAGCAACAACAGCAGTAAAAGCTGTAGTTGTAATAGTGGTAGCAGTATTAGTCGCCGCAGTAGTAGCAATAGTAGCAGCAGTTGTTGTAATAGTAGTAATAGTACTAGTAGCAATAGTAATAGCAGTACTAGTAATTGTTGTTGTAGAAGCAGTATTGGTAGTAGTAGTAGTAGTAGTAGCAGTGGAAGTAGTAGTCGTAGCAGTAGTAGTGGAAGTAGTGGTCGTAACAGTAGTAGTGGAAGTAGTAGCAGTAGCAGCTATAGTAGTATTAGTAGTAGTAGTAGAAGTAGTAATAGTAACAGTAGTACCAGCAAAAGTAGCAGCAGCATCAATTGTAGTAATAGTATTGGCAGTCGTAGTAGTAGTAGCAGCAGTAGTATTTTAGCAGCAGCAGCAGTAGTAGTAGTAGTAGTAGTAGTAGTAGTACTAGGAGTAGTAGTAGCGTTAACAGTAGTATTAGTTGCAGTAGTTGTAGTAGTAGTAACAACCAATGTAGCGATAGTAGTAGCAGTAGTCGTCGTAGTAGTAGTAGTAGTAATAGTAGAAGCTACAGTAGCATTGGCAGTAGCTGTAGGAGTAGTAGCAGTAGTAGCAATAATAGTAGTAGCCGTAGCAGAAGTAGCAATACCGGCAGTAGTAGTAGTAGTAGTAGTAGCAGCAGCAGCAGCAGTAGTCATAGTAGTTGTAGTAGTAGCAGTAGTAATAGTAGTAGTAATAGCAGTAGTAGTAGGAGTAGTAGTCGAAGTAATAGTAGTAGTAGTAGTAGTAGCAGCAGCAGCAGCAGTAGTAGTGGTAATAGTAGTATTTGTAGTAGTAATAGTAGAAGTTGTAGTAAGTGTATTTAGAGTAATAGTAGTAGTAGGGGTAATTGTAGTAGTAATAGTAGTAGTAGTTGTTCCAGTAACAGTAGTAACAGTAGTAGTAGTATTAGTAGTATTAATTGTTATATAGTAGTAGCAGTTGTGGTAGTAGAAACAACAGTAGCAGTTGTGCTAGTAGTAGTAGTAGAAGTGGCTACTGTTGAAGTAGTAGTTGTAGTAATAGTAGTACTAGTGATAGGTGTAGCAGTACAAGTAGTAGCAGTAGTAGCAATAATAGTTGTAGTAGTTGTAGTAGTAGAAGTAGTAGTAGTAATATTTGTAGCAGTAGCAATAGTAATAAAAGCAGTAGTGGTAGTTGTAATAGTAGTAGTAATAGTAATAGTACTAATAGTAGTAGTAGTAGTACTAGTAATAGTACTAATAGTAGTTATAGTAGTACTAGTAATAGTAGTAGTAGCAGTAGTAGTAACAATAATAGTAGTAGTAGCAATAATAGTAATAGTACTATTTGTAATATTAGGATTTGTATTAGGTGTATTTGGAGTAGCAATAGTGGTAGTAGAAATCGCAGCGGTGGTAATACTAGTAGAAGTAGTAGTAGTAGTAACAGTGGTAGTGACAGCAGTAGTTGTACTTGTAGTAGTAGCAGATCTAGTTGCAGGGGTTGTAGAAGTAGTCCTATTAGTTGCAGTAGTTGTTATTGTAGTAGCATTAGTTGTAGCAACAGTAGTATTAGTGGTTTTTTGAACAGCAGCAGTAGTAGTTGCAGTAGTAGTAGCAATAGTTTCCGCAACTGTAGTTGTAGCTGAACTAGTGGTAGCGGCAACACCCTCAGTAGTAGTAGTGTTCAAGTAGTAGTAGTAGTAGCCGTAGTAGCAGCAGTAGTAGTAGTAGTGGTAGTCATAATAGTAGAAGTTGTTGTTGCTGTAGTTGTTGTAGTAGTCAAAGTAGTAGTAGTAGTAGTAGTAACTGTAGCAACAGCTGTAGTACTAGTAGCAATAATAGTAGTAGTACTTGTAGTAGCAGTAGTTGTAGCAGTTGTGGTTCTAGCAGCAGAATCAATCATAGCAGTAGCAGTAGCAGTTGGAGTAGTCGTAGTACTAATAATAATATTAGTTGTAGTAGTAGTAGTAGCCGCAATTGTAGTAGTTGTAGTAGTAGAAGTAGTAGTCGTATTAGTAGTAGCAGTAGTTATTATCCTTGTAGCAGTAGTGGTAGTAGTAGTCGTAATACTAGTAGTTGTAGTAGCAGTACTAGTAGCCAAAGTTGTGGTAGTAGGAAAAGAGGTAGTTGTAGCAATAGCTGTAGTAGTAGTTGTAGCAGCAGCAGTAGTAGGATCAGTAGTAGTAGTAGTAGTTGTTGTTGGATTAGTTACAGCCCCAGCAGTAGTAGCAGCAGCAATAGTAGTAGTACTAGTAGTAGTAGTCGCAGTAGTTGCAACAGTATCAGTAGTAGCAGTAGTTGCAGCAGCAGTAGTTGTAGTAGTTGTAGCAGTAGTAGTAGCAACAGTAGTATAAGTGGTATTAGTAGTAGTTGAAGCAGTAGTAGTAGTAGTTGTTGTTGTAGTAGTAGTCGTAGCAATAGTAGTGGTAATAGTAGCAGTAGTAACAAAAGTAGTAGTTGTAGTAGCAATAGGAATAGTAGTAGTAGCAGTTGCGGTAATAGGAGTAGCAGTATTAGTATTAGTAGCCGCAGTAGCAATTGTAGCAATTTTTCGAGAAGTAGTATTAGTAGCGATAGCTGTAGCAGCAGTAGTAGTAGTAGTATTTGTCGCAATCGTAGCAGTAGTAGCAGTAGTAGTTGTTGAAGTAGTTGTAGTAGTAGAAGAAGCAGTAGTGGTGACAGTTGTAGTAGTAGGAATAGTAGCAGTTGTAGTAGTAGTTGTAGTTGTTGTTGTTCTTGTGGTAGTTGTAGTTGTCATTGTAGTAGTAGTCGTAGTTGTAGCAATAGTTGTAGTCGCAGTGGTACTTGTAGCAGAAGTAGCAGAAGGGGTAGTAATTGTAGTTTTATAAGCAGTTGTTGTATAATTGCAGTAGTAGTAGTTGCAGTACTAGAAGTAGTTGGAGATGTAGTTGTAGCAGTAGCGGCAATGGTAGCAGCAACAACAGGAGAAGTAGTAGTAGTAGTTGTAGTAGTAGTAGTAGTTATTGTTGTTATTGTTGTAGCAGCAGCAGTAGTAGTAGCAGCAGTGGTAGTTAAGTAGTAGCAGAAGTAGCATTAGTAGTAGAAGTTGTTGCACCAGCAACAATAGTAGTAGGAGTTGTAGTTGTAGTAGTAGTACTAGTAGTTGCAGTAGCAGTCGTCATAGTAGTAGAAGCAACAGTAGTAGTAGTGGTGGTGGTGGTGGTAGTAATAGAAGTAGAAGTAGTAGAAGTTATAGCAATGGCAGTAATAGTAGCAGTAGCAGTAGTGATAGTAGTTATAGTAATCGCAGTAGTAGTCGTAGCAGTAGTTGTAGTTGTAGTTGTAGTTGTAGTTGCAGAACAGCACTAGTGACGGTAGTAGTATTACTAGCAATAGTAGCAGTTGTAGTAGTAGTAGTAGTAGTAATAGTAGTAGCAGCAGTTGTAGGAAGTAGTAGTAGTAGTAGTACTAGCATAAGTTGTAGCAGTAGTATTAGTAGAACTTTTAGTAGATGCAGTTATAGTAGTGGCAGTAGGAGTAGTAGCAGTAGCAGTAGTAGTGGTAATTATAGTAGCAAAAGTTGTAGTAGCAACGGTAGGAGTATTGGTAGAAGTCGCAAGAGTCGTAGTAATAGTAGTAGCAGTAGTGGCATTAGTAGTAGAATTAGAAGGAGTAGTAGTAGTAGCTATAGCAACAGCAACAATGTTAGTAGTAGTAGTTGTTGTTGTAGTAATATTAGTAGTAGCAGCAGCAGTAATAGCAACAATAGCAGTACTAGCTGTAGTAGTAGCAGTAGTATTGTAATAGTTGTTGTACCAGCATTAGTAGAAGCAGTTGCAATTGTAGTAGCAGTCATAGTAGCATTAGTGGCAGTGGTATTAGTTGTAGTATTGCTAGTGGTAGTGGTAGTAGTTGTTGTTTTTGTTGTAGTAGTAGGAGAAGTTATGGTACGAGCTACAATAGTAGTAGAAGTAATAGTAGTAGTAGTAGTAGAAGCCGTAGTAGTGATAACAGAAGTAGCAATGGTAGTAGCAGTAGTAGCAGTCATAGTAGAAGTAGTATCTGCAGCAATAGTAGTTGTTACAGTAACAGTAGTAGTAGTTGTTGTTGTTGTAGTAGCGCTAGCAGGAGTATCTGTAGTAGCAGTTGCAGTCGTAGCAGTGTAGCAGTACAAAAGGTAGCAGCCACAGTAGTAGTAGCAGCTACAGGAGGAGGAGTAGTAGTAGCAGTAGTATTAGTAGTAATAGTAGCATAGTAGTAGTAGCAGCAGTAGTAGCAACAGTAGTGGTAGTGGTATCCGTAGTAGTAGTAGCAGTAGTAAAAGTTGTCACAGTAGTAGCAGTAGTAGCAATAATAGTAGTAGATGTAATTGTAGCAGTAGTAGAAGTGGTAGTAGTAGCAATAGTAGTAGTCGTAGTAGTAGTTGTAGTTGTTGGAAAAGTAGTAGTCATAGTTGTTGGAGTAGTAGTTGTAGCTGTCATATTAGTAGTGGTCGTAATTGTAGTAGTAACAGTAGTAGTAGTAGTGGTAGTTGTAGCAGAAGTAGCAGAATTGGTTGTAATAGTAGTTTTGCAAGTAGTAGTGGTATATTTGTAGTAGTAGTTGTAGCAGTTGTAGATGTAGTAGCAGATGTAGTCGTAGTAGAAGTAGTAGACGTAGTAGTAGTAGCAATGGCAGTAGAAGTAGCAGCAATAGTGGTTGTTGCTGTTGTTTTTAAAGTAGTAGTGGTAGTAGTAGAAGAAGTCGTAGTAGTTGTAGCAGTAGTAGTAGTATTAATCGTTGTAGTAGTCGTAAAAGTAGCATTAATAGTAGCAGTCATTATACTAGCAGAAGCAGTAGTAGTACTAGTAGAAGTAGTATAGTAGTAGTAGCAACAATAATAGTTGTTGTTACATATCATTAGTCGTAGTAGTAGCAGCAGCAATAATAATAGTAGCAGCAGTAGTAGTAGTTGTAGTAGTAGTAGTAGATCTAGAAGTGGTAGACATCATTGTTGCATCATCAGTAGTAGTTGTAGTAATAGTAGTAGTTGTTGTAGCTGTTGTTGTTGTGGTAGTTGCAGTAGTAATATTACTAGCAGAAGTAGTAGTAGCAGTAGTAGTAGTAGCAGCAACAACAGCAGTCGTAGGAAGTAGTAGTAGTAGTAGTAGCAAAGGTAGTAGTAATAGTAGTAGTAGAAGTATTAGTAGTAGTCGTGGTAGTAGTAGTAGAATTAGTAGTAGCAGTAGTACTAGTAGAAGTTGTAGTACATGTAGTAGCAGTAGCAGTAGCAGCAATAGTAGAAATAGTAGTAGCGAAAGCAGTAGTAGCAGCTGTAGGAGTATTAGTAGAGGTGGCAGGAGTGGTAGTAGCAGTAGTAGTAGCTGCAGCAACAGTAGTAGAATTAGTAGGAGAGGTAGTAGTAGTAGTTGTAGCAACAACAGCAGTATTAGTGGTTGCAATAGTCGTGGTAGTACTAATAGTAGTAGTAGCAGTAGTTTTAACAGTAGCAGCAGTAGTAGGAGTAGTTGTAGTAACAGTAGTAGTAATTGTAGTCGTACCTACAGTAGTAGAAGTAGCTGTAGTGGTAGTAATTGTCGTAGTAGCATTAGCAGCAGCAGCAGTGGTAGTAGTAGTAGTAGTAGTAGTAATGGTATAGAAGTAGAAGTAGTAGTAGTAGTAGGAGGAGGAGGAGAAGTTGTTATAGTAGCGGCGGAAGTAGTAGTAGTAAAAGTAGTAGTAGTAGTTGTAGTAGTAGTAGTTGTAGTGGTAATAGCAACTATAGTAATAGTAGTAGCAGTAGAAATAGTAGTAATAGAAGTAGTAGTAGGAGTTGTAGTAGTTGTAGGAGTAGTATTAGTAGTAATAGTACCAATAGTAGTAGTAGCTGCAGCGCAGCTGTGGCAGTAGTAGCTGCAATTGTAGTCATCGTGACGATATCCGCTGCAGTAGTTGTAGTACAAGTAATACTAGTGGTTGTTGGAATAATAGCTGCAACAGATGTGGTAGTCGTAGTAGCAGTAGTAGTAGCAATAGTAACGGTTGTTATAGTAGTAGGAGGAGCAGCAACAGCAGCAGCAGTAGTAGTGGTTGTTATGGTAGTAGGAGGAGGAGGAGGAGGAGGAGCAGCAGTAGTAGTAGTATTAGCAGCAGCAATAGTAGTAGTAGCAGAAGTCGTAGTAGTGGTACTAGTATTAGCAATTGTAGCAACAATAGTAGTAGTAATTATAGTAGTAGCAGGAGCAACAGTAGTAGTAGAAATAGTAGTAGTAGTAGTAGATTAGCAGTTGTAGTAGCAATAATAGTAGTTGTTTGAGCAGTAGTAGTAGTATAGATAGTTGTAGCACTAGTAGAAGTAGTAGTAGTATGGATAGATGTAGCACTAGTAGAAGTAGTAGCAGTCATCGCAGTACTAGCTGTAGTAGTAGCAGCAGTAGTAGTAGAAGTAGTAGTAGTAGTAGTTGTTGTTGTAGTAGTTGAAGAAGTAGCAGCAGCTGTAGTAGTAGCAGCAATAATAGCAGTTGCAGTAGTAGTTGTAGTTGTTGGAAAGGTATTGATAGTAGTAGTTATTGTAGTAGTCATGGTTGTCGTAGTTGTTTTAGTAATTATAGTAGTAGCAGTTGTAGTTCTAGCAGAAGCAACAAAAGTAGTAGTAATGGTAGTTATGGAAGTAGTAGCAGAATAGTTGTAGTAGTAGTAGTAGCAACAGTAGAAGTAGTGGGAGATGTAGTAGTAGTAGTAGTAGTAGTAGAAGTAGCAGCAGTAGCAATGGCAGTAGCAATAGTAGTAGTTGTTGTAGTAGTAGCAGTAGTATTAGAAGTTGTAGTAGTAGTAGTCGCAGTAGAAGTATTAATAGTCGCAGTAATAGTAGCAGTAGAAGCATTACTAGTACCAACAGCAACAGCCATAGTAGCAGTCATCGTAATGGTAGCAGAATTTGAGGAAGTAGAAGTAGTAGCAGCAAAAGTAGTAGTAGCCGTAGCAGTCGTCGTAGTGGTAGTAGCAACAATAGTAGTAGTAGTAGTAGTAGTAGTAGTAGTAGTAGTAGTAGTAGTAGAAGTTGTAGCCGCAACAGTAGTACTTTTAGTAATAGTAGTAGTTGTCGTAGTTGTTGTAGAAGTAGTAGTTGCAGCAACAGCAACAACAGTGGCAGTAGTAGTATTACTAGAAGGAGTAGCAGTAGTCGTAGTAGCAATAGCAGCAGTCGTAGTAGTAGTAGTAGTAGTAGTAGCAGCAACAGCAGCAGTAGTGGCAAAAATAGTAGAAGTAGTACTAGTAGAACTTGTAGTAGATGCAGTAGCAATTATAGCAGCTGTAGTAGTAGCAGTAGCTGCAATAGTAGTAATAGTAGGAGGAGAAGTAGTAGTAGTAGCAGCAGTAGTAGTATTAGTAGGAGTAGTAGTAGTTGTTGTACATGTAGCAATAGCAGCAGTATTAGTAGTAGTAGTAGTAGTAGTAGTTATAGTAGTAATTGTAGCAGTAACAGCAATATTCAGTAGCAGTAGTAGTAACAGTAGTAGTAATAGTAGTCGTACCAGCAATAGTAGTAGTAGTAGAAGTAAAAGTTGTTATATAAGTGGCAGTAGTAGTAGTAGTAGTAGTAGTAGAAGTAGTAGTAATAGTAGTAGCAGTAGTAGTTGTACTAGTAACAATAGTAGTAGTAGCAGCAACAGAAGTAGTAGTAGTAATAGCAAAAGTAGTAGTAGTAGTAGTAGTACGAATAGCGTTAATAGTAGTAGTAGTAGTAGTAGCAATATTAGGAGTAGAAGTAGTAGTAGCAGTAGTAGTGGTAGAAATAGCAGCAGAAGTCGGAATAGAAGAAGTAATAGTGGTTGTAAGAGTAGTAGTAGCAGCAATAGCAGTCGTAGAAGTAGAAGTTGTAGTAGCAGCACTAGTAGCAATTGCAATAGGAGCAGTAGTAGTAGTATCTGCTGTAGCAGTAGTAGCAGTCATAGTAGTCATAGTAGTAGTACTAGTAGCGGCAGCAATAATAGTAGTACTGGAAGCTGTATTTATAGAAGTAGTAATTGCAATAGTATTGGTAGTAGTTGTAGAAGTAGTAGTAGCAGTAGCAATAGTCGTAGTATTTGTGGTAGTAGGAAAAGTTGTACTACGAGTGGTAGTAGTACTAGTAGAATTAGGAGAAGTAGTGGCAATAGTAGGAATAGTAGTAGGAGTGATAGTAGTAGAAGAAGTAGTAGTGGTAGTAGTAGTAGGAGTAGTAGGAGTAGCAGCGGTAGTAGCAATAGTACTAGTTGTAGCAGTAGTTGTGGTTTTAGTAATAGAAATAGTTGTAGTAGCAGTAACAGCAGTTGTAATAGTAGTACTAGTTGTTGTTGTAGATGTAGTATTAGTGGTTTCGGTAGCAGTAGTGGCAATAGTAGTGGTAGTAGTAATCATAGGAGTAGTAGTAGTAGAAGGAGTAGCAGTAGTAGTTGTTGTTGTTGTAGTAGTAGTAGTAGTAGTAGTAGTAGTAGTGGTAATAGTAGTAGTGGTGGCGGTGGTGGTGGAAG